>JANHFL010169187.1:0-10303 GCA_032468155.1 Oxyrhabdium leporinum
GTTGTAACTTCGAACATTCGTTGAATGGCCTGTCGTACCTCAAGGATTACCTATACTACTATTTTACACTTGTACAATTGTTTCATGAACAATAAAACTTACGCTTTCATTTGAATCTTACAGACAAAGATGATGCCAGTTTAAGCACACTGGACAACAAGCAACATTGAAAAGCAAAGCAAATTGAAGCAGAAATAAAAATATTTTCCATTTCCTTCAGAAAGGCATACAATTGTGGCTATTGTGGGAAAAGCACAGAGTTCAAATCACAAGAGGATCCACACTGGAGAACAGCCATATAAATCCTCTGAATGTGGCAAAAGCTTTGATCAGAATAGGTCCCCTGTGATTCATAGAAGGATCCACAAAGCAAGATGCCCTACAACTGCTCCCAATGTGGTAAATGCTTTAGCAAGCATGGCAACTTTGTGATACATCAGCGGACTCACACCAAGGAGAAACCATATGAGTGTCCACATTGTGGGAAAAGTTTCATTTCAAATTCCCAGCTGGTGATACACCAGAGAACTCACACAGGAGAGAAACCCTTTCAATGTTCTGATTGTGGAAAAACTTTCAGTTCCCGTTCTAATCTAATGAAACATCAGAGGACTCACACAGGAGAAAAACCATATGAGTGTCTAGAGTGTGGTAAATGTTTCAGTTACAGTTCTGACCTGCTGAAACACCAGAGAACACACACAGGAGAGAAACCCTTTGAATGTCCTGATTGTGGAAAAACTTTCTGTTACCGTTCTAATCTGATGAAACACCAGAGGACTCACACAGGAGAAAAACCATATGAGTGTCTAGAGTGTGGTAAACGTTTCAGTTATAGTTCTGACCTGGTGAAACACCAGAGGACACACACAGGAGAGAAACCCTTTGAATGTCCTGATTGTGGGAAATGTTTCAGTCTCAATTTTAGCCTGGTGATACACCAGAGGACTCACACAGGAGAGAAATGCTTTGAATGCCCTGACTGTGGGAAGCGTTTCAATCAGAATTTCCATCTGGTGAACCACCAGAGGACTCACACAGGAGAAAAACTCTTTGAATGTACTGATTGTGGGAAAAGTTTCAGTCAGAATTCCCAGCTAGTGATACACCAGAGGACTCGCACAGGAGAGAAACCCTTTGAATGTCTTGATTGTGGGAAAAGTTTCAGTCTCAACTCCAGCCTGCTTATACACCAGAAGACTCACACAGGGGAGAAACCGTACAAATGTCCAGAGTGTGAGAAAAGTTTCAGTCAGAGTTCCTACCTTGTCAATCACCTGAGGACTCATACAGGAGAGAAACCCTTTGAATGTCCTGATTGTGGGAAATGTTTCAGTCAGAATTCCCACCTAGTGAGACACCAGAGGACTCACACAGGAGAGAAACCCTTTGAATGTCCTGATTGTGGGAAACGTTTCAGTCAGAATTCTAGTCTGGTGAAACACCAGAGGAGTCACACAGGAGAGAAACCCTTTGAATGTTCTGATTGTGGGAAACGTTTTAGTCACAAATCCTCCCTGGTGAAACACCAGAGAAGTCACAGAGGAGAGAAACCATAAGAGTCTCAAGATTGTGGGAAAAGTTTCCGTTACCATTTTAACCTGGTGAACCACCAGAGGATTCACACAGAGGAGAAATCGTACAAGTGTCCAGAGTGTGAGAAATCTTTCAGTCAGAGTTCCTACCTTGTGAATCACCTGAGGACTCCTATAGGAGAGAAACCCTTTGGATGTCCTGATTGTGGGAAACGTTTCAGTCAGAATTCTAGTCTGGTGAAACACCAGAGGAGTCACATAGGAGAGAAACCATAAGAGTGTCAAGATTGTGGGAAAAGTTTCAGTCAGAACTGCAATCTGGTGAACCACCAGAAGACTCACACAGGAGAGAAACCATATGAGTGTCCAGATCAGGGGTGTCAAACTCAATTTCATTGAGGGCCGCATCAGGGTTGTGGTCAGTGGTAAAATCTAATTTTTTTCACCACCGTGGCTTGGTGGGGGTCACGTTAGTGAGTGGGCATGGCCAACTCAACGTCATGGCAAGGTGGGGCGGTGGCACCTTGCTGTCAGTGACGTCGAGTTGGCCACACCCACCCAGTCACATATGCGATGTTGTAGAGACTCCAATGCTGACTGACTGTCGAATGCAGGCAAAAGGTTAGTCGGAAAAAAAGGCAAAGAGGTGGCGTCTGGAGGCTTCTGGCACCGCTTTCTGCCAGCATGAAGGGCCTGCAGCCATCACCTCTTTGATGGCCGGAACGGAGCTGGGAGTGGTGGCTGGAGGTTTCTGGCGCTGCTTTTTGCCGGCACAAAGGGCCTGCAGCCATCACCTCTTTGCTGGACGGAAACGAGCTGGGAGCGGCCACTGCCTGTCCCTTTATGATTCCTCCCCCCCCCCCCGCAGCCGGAAGCGAAGCTCTATGGCAGACAGGGTGGTGACATGGCCCCTGCTTAGGCGCCACGGAGCTCCACCAGCGGGGTGGACCGCTGCACTGCAAAGGAGAGGCCGGCGCAAGGGAACTATAAGGAGCAGGGGAAAAGGAAAAGCCCCCTTCCCTCATGCCGGCCACTCCGTTGCCCGTTTCGCCATTGCAGCCCCACGCCACGGAGCTTTCACACACCCCACCCCCCAGATGCCCTCACTTTCCCCCAATTCTCCAAGCATTTCTTTGCCTACCTTATTTCCAGCTCTATCGCATTTCTCCTCCTTGAAATTCACTCAGTCAATTCCAACTTCGCGAGATCTTTTCCTTTCATGAGAAGATGGAATTGATTGAACTTTTTTTAAGGGAAACTTTCATTTCCCTGCATACGATGGCGAGAAGGAGAAAGAAATGCAATGGAACTAGAAATAAGGTAGGCAAAGAAATGCTTGGGGAATTTGGGGAAAGTGAGGGTATCTGGGCGATGGTGGGAGGGGAAAACTCTTCTGCCCACAAAGAGAAGAGAAGAAGCTGCTTCCCTTCCCTGCAAAGAAGGCAGGTAAACATGGCGGGGCCGCCTGCGGGAGTAGGGAAGAAAGGAAGACAGCGCAGAAGGCAGGGAAGGGAAGCTCCAGGGACCGGGGGGGGGCAGCTAGCTAGGCCACACGGGGATGCAGCGCCGATGGGAAGTGAAGCAAGCGTCAGGCAAGCTCCGTGGACCGTGGGAGGGGGGGAACAGCTAGCCTGGCCATGCAGGAACGCAGCGCCGGTGAGAAATGAAGCAAGCTGCGGCAGTCGCTTACTTACCCAGGCAGGCAGGCTGGCAGATCAGGAGCAGTTGGCGCACAGGCACGTCCTCATGGGAAGGCAGGCAGAGACACTGGTGACTAATTACTTGGTAAACTTATATAGGCTGCTAAGCCTATGCTGGGGTGGGGAGGCGAGATGAGTGATCGGGTGAGCGACGGGCGGGCGGGTGGGGCGGGGTGAAAAGGGGGCGATGAGCAGGCGGGCAGGGGTGTGGCCAGCCAGAGGTGATATTTGCCGGTTCTCTGAACCAATCAAAATGTTCCCTACTCGTTCCCCTGAACCGGTGCGAACCGGCTAGATTTCATCTCTGGTTGTGGTTGACCTCGGGTGACATGGCCAGGGTGGTGTCATGTGGCGAGCTCGACATCGCTAGTGTTGGGGGTTGCCTGTGGTGGCCCAGTCAGGTCTGGGGGGGGGGGATCTACTGTCTCCAGCAGAGGAAGACGAGACCAGGGTGAGCGCCAAACCGTTATCCTCCAGCAGAGCCTCGCCGTCCCTTTCAGGGCACACAAAGGACCCCTGGACAGCAGCGCAGGCTGCCCAGAGCCCTGGGCATGCAAGCGCCCAGCCTGGCCCTCAAGCTCCCAGGTCACTGGAACCCCACAGCCCAGCCTCGCTTCCCCAAAGGTGTTCCCAGCTGCGCTTACCTCCTCCTCAAGGCTACTGCTACTGCACTTGCTCTCCTTTGGCATGTTGCTCATGGTGTATGCAAGAGGGCAAAGTGTGTAGGTCAGAGGGAGGCCCACTCCCTCTCCATGCGAGGAGACTCGGCTTTGTAACCAAAGCATCCTCAGCGATAGGATGGGAGACCACCAGGAGAGGTCAGGAGTAGGGGACGGGGATGGCGAAAGGGCAGCAGGGCTGCTGGTGACCACGTGCTAAGGCAGGACATATCTAAAGCTGGCTGCAATCCAGCCCTAATAGCTGCAATTGGGTGGCAGATCAGTGCCCGGTTGGCCTGGACTGGGCCAAGGCAGCGCCAGCCGGTCCTTTAATGTTTCCAGGGCAGACTCGCGGGCCAAATCTAAGCACCTTGCAGGCCGGATCTGGCCCGTGGACCTTGAGTTTGACACCCCTGGTCCAGATTGTAGGAAAATTTTCAGTTATTTTTTTAAAAAAAATACATGTTTTATTGGTACATTTTTCTTTGAACAGATGTCTGGGCACAATTAATTTTAAATAAAGATACAACAATAACCATAATCATACTAGGAATTTTAATAAACATATCAATATTAATCACGGAGTAATAATACAATTAGTTTGTCAATCTTGCAAAATTTTCAGTACAAATTTTTATTATCTTTTTAAATTCTGTTTAGTTTCAAACCTGTTTCTGTTAGTTAACCATTGGTAAAATAAATCCCATGTTAAAAATATTCTGTTTCTTCCTTTTCTTTTAGCTTAAGTGTCAATCTATCCATCTCAGCACATTCTAATATTTTTTTTATTATGCTTTCATTTGTCGGGAGCTCATCATTGTTCCATTGTTGTGCAAACACTAGTCTTGCTGCCATTACTACATGAAAAATTAAGTACGTATTCCATTTATTATACTGTTCTGGTAATATACCCAGCAGGAATATTTCTGCTTTCAAATCTATATGTTGCTTTATCATTTTTTCTAACCAAGTATGTATTTTAGTCCAATATTTTTTTGCCTTTGGACATGTCCACCACATATGATAATATGAACCTAGGATCTGATTACACTTACAACATTTAGCTGATAAATTTTGAAACATCTTAGCTAACGTCTCTGGTGGTAAATGCCACCTATAAAATATTTTTTATGTTTTCCTTATAGGCCATTGACATTGTTAGTTTACAATTTCTATTCCACAATTTTTGCCATTTATCTAATTCTATTGAATAGCGCATCTTATCATTGTTTCTTTCACTTGTTCTTCCATTTTAATACTCAGTAAGTAGCTATACATTTTTTAAATTAATTTTTCATCTGTCCCTAGTAATATCTGGTCTAGTTCTGTTGGTTCTTTATAGAAACCATGCATTCTTGCATCTTTCTCATATCTTAATTGTATTTGCACATGTGGCCGCCATGCTAAATCAATCCCTTGATTAGTCAGTTCTTGTTTTGATTTAAGTTCCCCTTTATCATTCAAAATGTCCTTATACCTTACTTTTTTTTCCATATTAATCACATTCGGATGTATCAGTGCCTCTATTCTGGAGAGCCAGACTAGTATTTTCATGTAATATCTTTCTTTAATTTTCCCCCATACTAACAATAGTGCACTTCTAATAAGGTTTCTTTGAAAATATTTTATTTTTCCAATACCATAGAAAGGCATGCCACCCCAGTTGGAGATCATGTCCCTCCAAAGTTAATACGTAGTCTTTCATGTCTCAGATTTACAAGTGCAGAGGCCTGATAACATAGCTCCCAATCTGGCAAAACAAAGCCCCCTTTAAGTTTAGCTTCTTGTGGCAGTTTCAGTCTTATTCTTGCTTTTTTTCCCTTGCCGGATATATTTTAATATTTTATTTAGTTCTTTTATTCATTTTCAGTCCTGCAACTTTATCATACTCTGCTATCATTTTTATTAAGTTGGGTCCAGATTATTGTGCTCCAATAATCCAATTTTGCATCCACAATTGCGTTAAAGTCCCCTAACAAAAAGTTGAAGTTATTGTTCTGGCCTTGTTATACACCAGAGGACTCACACAGGGGAGAAACTCTTTGAATGTCCTGATTGTGGGAAAAGTTTCAGTCGGAATTCCTGCCTGGTGAATCATCAGAGGACTCACACAGGAGAGAAACCCTTTCAATGGGAAATGTTTCAGTTTGTATTCCAACTTACAAGGACTCACATGGGAAAGGAACCCTTTGAATGTCCTAATTGTGGGAATCTTTCAGTCAGAATTCCAGCCTGGTGAAACACCAGTGGATGCCCACAGAAAAGAAACTTGTGGGGAAAGTTTCAGTTACCATTCTGAGCTGGTGAAACACCAGAAGACTCACACAGGAGAGAAACCGTACGAGTGTCCGGATTGTGGGAAAGATTTCAATATTAGGTCTAACATTATAAATCATGTACTTTTACACAATGGGGAGAAACCTTTCAAATGTTCAGCCTGTGAACAATGCTTTAGGTGTAAATCATCTCATTGCTCACAAGAAACTTCGCGAAGCAAGCATTGAACAGTTTAGAGAAGGCTTGAAATTCATTTCTGATCTCCCATTTCGGATATAGATGAGAAATTGATTATTTAAATTCTGCCCTCATTCTTTTTAGTCCACAGATCTCAGATTAGGCCTGTAGGTGCAGAGAAAAAATGGAAAATATTAATTTGATAACGGCTAACTACTGGTTTCTGAATATCAGCAGTATTTTCTGGATGTTTGCATTTTCAGAAGTTGTGGAATTTCTGCAGAGGCTTTTGGATGGTATTTTTTGTATATTGATTATGGAATTCCCACATGTGGAGTTTCAGCTTTCTATCTTGATGAACTCCAGATTTTGAACCTCAGAATTTCCCAGCCAATGTACAATTAGTCCTCGAGATATCACTGTCACGGGGCCCACCAATTACGGTTAAACCTTGCAATGGCCGTTAAGCGAGACTGCTTTGCTTAGTTGCCCCCTTCCCCTGCTCTCTCTGATGCAGCTGTTAAATGAATATGCAAGTTGTTGGAACACAGGCTACCTCAGAGTTGGGGGAAGGTCATAGAGGCCTAGCACAGGCCCAGGCTTTCCTTCCAAAGACCTCCCATAACCCGTCTCTTAGGCCTTTCCTTCCTAAAACAGGGTCCCTGTAGTCCTTAGGTCTAAGTACGACTCACCAGGCATCATAGCTTCCTCCTCTGTATCTTTTGAAGATCTCTGAACCTTATGTTAGGGAAAGAGGGTAGGATGCACATCTGCGGGCTGCATGACTGTGTCATAGAAGCAGAGGTTATTTCCAGTGTGCCTGTTATTCATCTCTGGGCCATGTGGTGGACTTGTGCAAGCAGCTGCCATTGTGCCACGACTGCCTCAGGGCCAAAATGTCGGCTGTTTCTGGGTCATTGTCATGTGGGAGAGGGAGAAACTGCACTTTGTTTCTGCCCTAAAACTGCAGACAGCATGAATGAACTGTAGTGTCACTGCAAATGGCGGCTGCCTCCCTCTGCGATGAGTGAAGGGTGTGTGGGTAGTTGGCCCAAGGAAAAAAGCAATGTAAAATTTCACATGTAAAGGCTGTTGTACCTTGCAGAATGCAGATCAACCTGATAGAGAATAATGAGTTGAGGAGAAAAGGGATCCTGGCTTTGATCACAGGATCTCCAGGATTATTAGAAACTCCTGCTGTGATCTCCTTTTCTTGGAGGTGCCTGCTTGTTTCCCTTTGATGGCTGCTGGGTGATAGCAGCACCATATTGCTGACGTATTTGTTGCATCCCCTTTTGTGGTGGCGATGTGAGAAAAAATGTACAGTGGAAAATGTTTCATTTTTAAAAATGCATTGTGTAAGAAGAATAATTCTGACAAGGAAAAAATGGGTAGCGTCGGTATTGTTATGAACATTAGGGTAAGGCAAGACGCTCAGACTCGCCTCAGACTGCGAGATGGGCAGCAAATAAGTTTATGAATAAGTAAATTTAATAGGTTTTTAACGCACTACAATGGTTAACCTACTTGTACTCTGTCTCTTGTGCATTCTGCATCTCTAAATACCAATCTGTTTTCCTGAGCATCCCTTCCCTCTTCAGTATAAATTTAAATTTTCAGTCGTACATCAGTCCAACCACTCTGCAGCTGTGATGTGAGCTGCAGATATTGTGAAAGTTGAGGTTGTCATAGATGGAGACAGTGAGTAGACACTTCTGGGCTCTGTGCCTCATGATTTTATTCCTTCTTTTAAAAGATTGAGAAATTTCCAATTGATTTAATTGAAGAAAACTCTTTTTGTTCCCACTAATGCTTCTGGAGAAACAAAAATGAGGGGCAGCTGTAACTGAAGCCAGCATGGATTTGTTAAGAATAGATCACGCCGGACAAATCTTATTGCCTTTTAATATAAAATAACTAAATTAGTTGATCAGTGAAATGCTGTGGAAATAATATATTTGGACTTCAGTAAGACATTCTACAAAGCTGACTACCACTTACTTCTTCGTAAGAGAAGCATGCAGTGGGATACCTCAAGGCTCAGTCTTGGGCCCAGTAATGTTCAACATCTTCATAAATGATTTAGATGAGGGATAGAAGGGGAACTCATCAAATTTACCGATGACACCAAGCGATAAACATGACTAGAGGTCAGGAGGCTAAGTCTTACGAAAAATGGTTGCAGGAATTAGGTACATTTAGCTTAATGAAAAGAAGGATTAGGGGTGACATGATAGCAGTCTTCCAATTTTTGAGAGGCTGCCACAGAGAAGAGGGGCTTAATTATTATGGGTTGGTGACTCACATTTACAGCACGTTATCATTGTGATCCCAATTTATGGCATTTTTCCTGGTAATTGATGTTTACTTCTGGCAAGAAGCCCCACAGCAAACAATGGGTTTGTTTAACAACCACAAGGTTTGCTTAATGACCGCCACAAAAGTCATAAAACGGGTCTACTCATATGATAACTCGCTTTATGAACATCATGACTTACAACCGAAATTATGGGCTCAATTATAGTCATAGGTTGAGGACTGCCTATCATATGAAGAAATATTGCATTTTGTGAATTAGGCTCACAGACTAAAGGTGGGGAGAAGATCTGGTTCCCAGGCATGTTAGATTTTTGATTAGTGTGCGGATTCCCTGTTGATTTCAAGCTTTAGGGGCTTGGTTTTCTTTTCCACTGATCTATTGAAGGCATCCTATGCTGAATTCTTTCCCTCTCTGCAAATCATATGTTGAAAAACAGTATTCATGGGTGGAGCAGGGGGAAAAAAAACCTCCATCCTAGTAGCTGTTCTCCCCTTTGGCCACTAGAAGGAAATGTTTGCCAAATTCCACAAATGCCAACTATAAAGCTTTACATTTCTTCAGATTTCTTCCTTCTGGAGTGTGAAATCTTCCTGTTAGCTGCCTTTAAGGGTGATGCACAACAATCCTTGGTTTATGTGCGAATGCACAATCCCCAAACCTTATCAGGGGTGTCAGAAGAGAATCCTGCTGAGGGAAAATACAGTCTTTTTCCACCAGTCAAAATTTCAGGTAGTCCTTGACTTATGACCACAACTGAGCCCAAAAGTTTTGTTAAGTGAGACATTTGTTAAGTGAGTTATACCCCATTTTATGACCTTTTTTGCCATAGTTGTTATGTGAATAATTGCAGGTGATAACTTACTAATATGATTGTTAAGTGAATCTGGTTTTCCCATTGATTTGCTTGTCAAAAGGGGATCACCTGACCTTGGGACATAGCAACGGTCATAAGTATGAACCAGTTGCCAAGCATCTGGATTTTGATCAATGTTCATAGGGATGCTACCAAGGTTGTATGTGTGAAAAATGGTCATAAGTCATTTTTTTTCAGTGGCATTGTAACTTTGAACAGTCAGTAAATGAACTAGTAAGTAAAGGACTGTATTAGCTTAGTTCCTTTGCAGATACACTGTTTAGATCTTAACATCTGGGTAGCTTTTCAGTGACCAGGATTAAACAAACATTGGAAATGCAGGTAATCCTCAATTTACATTTACGATTGACCGGAGGCTAAAATATCTGATGAACAGGTGCAGGAACTGGGTATGTGTAATTTAATGCAGAGAACAGTTAAGGGTGACACGATTCCAGTCTTTCAATAGTTGAGGGGCTGACACAGAAAAGAGGGGGTCGTCCTATTTCCCCAAAGTGCCTGAAAGTGGGACAAAAAGTAACAGAGTAGCAAAGCGACGTTGCTAGGAATCCAAAACAACTCGATCGCGTATAATCGATGACAACGTGTTGCAAACGCCTTAGGCAGAGGCGGGACCAGCGTGTTTTACCGCCTCCTGCCGGCAGATGGCGGTCAGATGGGCAACTTCTGCGCCTCCAAAGCCGTCGGTTGACCTTAAAGGAGTTAAAACCACCGAGTGCCATATTGCTAGAAAGGATGGAGGAGGAAGAAGAAGAGAAGCA
>JANHFL010169298.1:0-10300 GCA_032468155.1 Oxyrhabdium leporinum
AATAATAATAATAATAATAATAATAATAATAATAATAATAATAATAATAATAATAATAATAATAATAATAATCCCAACTGCTATATTCTGCTCTGTCCTTGAAGGACTCATGGACACTTTCTATTTCACTTTTCAAGTGACGTGATCAGAGAGAGGTGATTGGAATGGAACCCTTAACCACTTGTTGAGATGGCCAACTAATATGAAGCAGAGTTCTTTTTACTTTTCTAACACTATGTTTACTTTTTTTAGTCCTTGATTTGGTGCTGATATCAAACTGCTTGTAAGATACCCTCTGCCCCACCAGATAATGGGAAGACATACTTTTTCAGCTGATTTACTGTCTATTACTGGAATACTGCCCAGGAGGAATTTGGAAACCACCTCATTGTTGATTAGGGTTTAGTGTTAGCAGAACAGCAAAATACAATGTGAGTATTTTTCTTTGAAACAGGCTCTCCTGCTTCTCTAATCTGATGTTTTCTTAATACTTCCAACCTGTGTATTCCTGGCTTTATCATTGGTTAATCTACTCTCTATTAAGCATCTGGTTTGGTCCAGTCAATCCAAATATTCCAATTCTCTATCATGTTAATATCATTTGCATGTTCCATTATGAAGAAGAATTGGGCCTTCTCTTATAAGCCACAGGTGATCCCTCTTCCTGTTTTATGGATATTTTTTTCTCATGAATGTTATGAGTCGGATAGATATGTGAAGAATTGCATATGGTAAATCAATATTTGGTTCTTAGGAATAGAACAAACTCACCTATATCTCTGATATTCACATTCACTGTTTAGAGGAGCCCAGTCTTTACCAATGGCCAAAAAGCCGTTTGCATATGTAATGACTGATTTGGCCACAGTGGCCCATTCCTTGGTTTCTTTCATAAAAACAACAACAAGACATTTAATAGTGCTTGGAAGTTTCAGGTAATCCAAAATACTGGAATAATGTTCTGAGAGATCTTGAAATTTATTGGTTTTTCATTTCTGTAATTCAATAGTAGATAAACTCAGCAGAATAGAATAGAATAACAGAGTTTGAAAGGACCTTGGGGGTCTTCTAGTCCAATCCCCTGATTAGGCAGGAAACCCTACACCAGACAAATGGTTATCCAATCTCTTTTTAAAAACTTCCAGTGTTGGAGCATTTACAACTTCTGGAGCCAAGTTGTTCCACTGATTACTTATTCTGTTAGGAAATTTCTCCTTAGTTCTAAGCTGCTTCTCTCCTTGATTAGTTTCCGCTCATTGCTTCTTGCCCTGCCCTCAGGTGCTCTGGAGAATAGCTTGATTCCCTCTTCTTTGTGGCAGTTCCTGAGATATTGAAACACTGCTATCATGTCACCCCTAGTTCTTCTTTTTATCAAACTAAATATACCCAGTTCCAGCAGCGGTTCTTTATATGTTTTAGCCTCCAGTCCCCTAATCATCTTTGTTGCTCTTCTCTGCACTCTTTCTACAGTCTCAACATCTTTTTTACAACATGGTGACCAAAACTGGATGCAGTATTCCAAGTGTGGCATATTACCAAGCATTATAAAGTGGTATTAACACTTCATGTGATCTTGATTCTATTTCTCTGTTTATACAACCTAGAAAATTAGCTGTTCAGTCCAACAAGAAACTCTGAAGCTCTCTTCATTCATTGCTCTCATTTATTATCTGTTGTCTGTTATGTTATCTGAGAGAAGGATCTTGGAGTCCTACTAGACAATCAGTTAAATATGAGCCAACAGTGTGCAGCAACTGCCAAAAAAGCCAATGCAATACTAGACTAAATTAACAGAGAAATAGAATCAAAATCACGTGAAGTATTAGTACCACTATATAAAGCCTTGGTAAGACCACACTTGGAATACTGCATCCAGTTTTGGTCATCATTATATAAAAAAGATGCTGAGACTCTGAAAAGAATGCAGAGAAGAGAAACAAAGATGAGTAAAGTGTCTGAAATAGAACAGGGTTTCCTGCTTGAGCAGGGGGTTGGACTAGAAGACCTCCAAGGTCTCTTCCAACACTGATTATGATCTATGTTCTATGTTATCTATGAATTTTTTCAGAGAGAACAAGGTATAAATCAGCTTCTTTTTCCACGGCCTGGATGTGGGATTCCACATTTTAAAGTTCATGTCAGATTTTTCAAAATGTTTGTAAGTAGACAGGTTTTGGAAATGACCCATTCAAGTTTAAGAAGCAGCAGTGTAAGTATGGGGGTTGGGAGCGGGACAGGTTGAGGAGCAGCCACAACAACAAAAGTAATGTTTCTTTGGTTCAGTGTCAATTTTTCATTGGGATTTACATCTATGGTGCACGTAGTAGTCACTTGATTTACCTAGAAAAAAGTCAGATACCTTGCATTTTGATCTTTTGTTATTTGCATTTCTCTGGATTCTATCCTACCATGTAGAAAAACTCTGTACAAAATGTGTGTGTAAATATGAATTGCTAACAAAATATATGGATTAAGTAAAATGCATATTTGTACCGGAAAAACATGATACTAGATTACTATTTTTGTGAAATATTAAAACATAGGATGGAACAATGTAATATGAAAAAAAGGAGAAATTGAGAATAACCAATAATGACTAATTTATTTAGCACTAAATACAACTTATTTGGTAGAAGATTGCATGCTTATGATTAAGATATATAGGTAGTCCTTGATTTACCACAGTTCATTTAGTGACCGTTCAAAGTTACAACAGCACTAAAAAGGGATTTATGACCATTTTTCACACTTATGACCTTTGTAGCATCCCCATGATTACGTAATCAAAATTGGCTCGCCCGAGGCTGTTCTGCTTAGCTGAGTACTAGACAGCTGTTGTTTTTTTCTTTGTGAAGAATTTTTATTCTGTGGCTTTTGTGTTAGGGGCTCAATTCCTGTGGGAATGGTTATTATTTTGTTATTGTTATGCTTTCCTATTTGCTCGGGAGCGGATGAGTTGCTCTTTTTCCATCATTAATGAAGTCATCTATAGCAAGACATTTAATTTTCCTTACCAAAGCATTTTTACATACCTTTTCTCTATTTGCAACAACTGTTATCTTGGTTGTCTGATACTCTGCTATCTATGGTTGTTTTTTTTTAATCTATATTTTTATTTTATTCAAGACAAGGTTAAAATACAAAATGCAAAACTCCAAACAAAAAAATCCCACAGAGAACATAAAAAGGAAAAATTAAGACAAAAAACAATAAGCAATCAAAACATTTAAACAGGTGCCTCAGAAAAACAATAACACACATACCTATATTATCCCCTTTAGTTGAATACTGATTAATACATTACAACATTAATTCCCACCCCTTGTGAAACACACCCTCCCAAAATCTTTAAACTATTAAAACTATTTGCACATTATTGAACTGTTTTGTATATGTTATATTAATAACAAAGTAGTTAACATGAAGAATAACAATATTAAAACAAAAAACACAATAAAAGTTTCAAAACTCTCTGTTGAAAAACTGTTATTGTAATCTACTCATAGAAAATTTACCATCCAAGCACATCATGCTCAAGCTGGCCCTTCACCCATTTTTCCTTTCCTCTCTAGAAACCTGCTTGATGGTTCTGCTTCCTCTCTAGGAATTGGCCTGAAAAACCCTCAAGAAACCAAGATGAAGCCAATCTCCTCCAGGATCTCTTTGGTGCCGCTTGCTTCTCTAGGAGTCTGTTCATAAATGAGGAGAGTGTCCATGCGTATGTAAAAGAGAGGAAGAGTGATGGAGGAAGAAGGGAGGGGGAGGAGGGAGAGAAAGAAGCTGGGGATCGAAGAAAAAAAATGACGGGAAGAAAAGGAAGGGGAAAGGAGCATGCTCCATTACTCTTTTCTTCTTCGTTCCCTCCTATTCCACTGTTCATTGCCTGCCATCCAGGCAGAAGGCACACATGCTGTTGTGGGGGGGGGGGATTGCCACCATGCAGCAGTAGCGGATGGACTTCTGAAAAAAGCACCTCCCAGCTATTTCTTTGTTCCCTTGCAAACCTACTTCAGAATCACATATGGTTCAGCCTGCCTAGATTTTGATAGGAGAGAGAAGTAATGTAAGGAGCATGGGCTGCCTTAGCTGGGTGAGGGAGGTCTTGAGAGGACCAGCAGAGGCTGCATAGTATTTCTCCACTTAGGCGCTGAAAATCCTCCCTGTCAAAGTCAAAGTGGATTCACTTTCCAGGGAGTGTGTGTGTGTGTGTGTGTGTGTGTGTGTGCATTTGTATATATGTATGTGATGTTTTAATGCAGTTGGAGGTACTTTACAGGCCATTAAGCATCCTTTCCAAGGCTGTCATAACTTCGAACTGTTGTTAAACGATTGATTGTATGTTAAGGACTATCTCTATTTTAACACGGCAACTAAAACAATTATTTCTACTTTTCTGATTTCATAAATTTCTAATATGTTTATTTTTTCTAATAATTCTTATTGAAGTATACAAATGCAAAGATGGAAAACTAATGCAAACTAAGAATATAAAAAAGAAAAATAAGAATTGCAAAGCAAAACAAATGCAAACAACTTCAGTAACTTATCACTTTCTCCAGTGTTACAATGAAAGATACCTTCTTTTTATTCTCATCTCTTTTCAATAAACAAATGATAAAATAGCACTAAAATAGCACTAATAAACTAGCAGTATGCCATTAAGATTTATGAGAAATAATAACATAATTAAAAGTTTTATATTCCTTTTTCCTTTTAATGCAGTAACATCAGTTTCTCTAGAGATAAACCCAAAAGCCCCTTATATCTTGTTTGTTATCTATAAACAAATCTTTAGAGCCTCATCATTTGGCCCAAGTAAAAATAGTCCATTAAGAGGTCCCCGGAAAAAAATGTATTTTAATCTTGTCAGATGAGCCTCCTTTCTTTCTTTCCGTTTATTTTTAAGAAGCTTGATCTTTAATCCTTTCAAATAGTGTCTTACAAGTTAGGTTTTTTTTTATCATTTTCTCCCTCTCAGAAATTATTTCACTCATTTATGACATTTTTTCGTAAATCAAAGATTTAAAAAAACTGCTCAAGTCACTCTTCTGATTTATTATTTTTATGTCTAATTATTAAGACATCAGGCAATTTCATTCAAGTTTAGTGTAACATCATTTTCTATATCATTCTTGTAGCCTGACATTTTAAAATCCATTTGCAGATCCACTTTCAAATTAGCCACAATCTCTATTTTATTAAACAGAACAGATTCTTGTTCCTTTTTCACAATTTATTTTGAATTCTATTTTTATAGCAACTATTCTTAAGAGTAATTTCTGAGGGAATTTCCCCCAAATGTCCTTCAATTCTTCCACAAATAAGACTGCTTCATTCTGAATCAATCAGTCACTTATAATATAATCTTCAAGTCTCTCTAGTTCCCTCTAGCCAAGCTTCTTATCTCTTATCATGTAGAGTTTTTTTTCAACATTTTCTCACTGGAAGATTTCTTACAGCTTGTTTCAAAGTCTTCATATATATTTTTGTAAAATTTTAAACAACCCACAGGAAATATTCTTGTAATTAAATTCAAAAAGTTACTGAAGTCTGTCAGAAGAATAATTTGGGGTCCCAACTCCAGCTGGAGTTGCTCAAGAACAAATCAAAATGAAATCAAGACAGCTGTGAGGAAAGGATATTTATTTATTTCCCCAAAGCAAAGAGATTTGCTACAAAGAAAATGGTGTACAGAGAGGTCCACGTGTTTAAGTAGGTCGGTATATACACTGCTGGTTCTACTGTGTGACATCCAGCAATGTAGACTGAGACTCTTGGTTGAACTGTGAGTGTTAAAATTATATTTACATTATGTTAAATGAATTTTGTGTGTGTTTACAATTTGAAATAAATGTTTAATTAATTTGTATCTTTGCTGTGAGTTTAAAGGATTTTGTTATCATCGCTTGCCAGCTTTTACATGCAACGTTTGCAACTTTGTTTCATTAATCAAATGTTTCATTTGTTAAAGACCTGGGTAAGTTAACATATGATTCTCTATACAATATTTCAAACACTGTTATTTAAATTTATAAATTCTTCCCCCAAGTATTTCGGGTCACTTAAATCAAAGCTTTCTGATAATTTTAGAACATCTAGCTTTGGAAATACAGGTTTGGGCTGGTGAAAGTTGAAACAATATTTATTTCTGTTGCTTATTTAAATTTTACATTTGATGGCCCGTAAGTAGCGATACTTCCCGTTCTTCTTACAACCCTTATGCAAGGCCTCTAAGTCTATCTCTTCAGGGTCCATTATGAATTCAAAAGTGAAATGCTGGAGCAGAATGGCAAAGAACAGGAACAATTCCATATCCGCCAATGCCTCTCCTGGACATGCTCTCTTGCCTGCACACACACAAAATTAAGAAGTTAATTAGTTAATTGTCAATTAATTAACCAGTGACTCATTGAGAAGGACAGCTATAGTAATCAATTAATCAAAAAATATCCAAATTATTTATGCTACAGAAATATAAGGCATTATCTCAGAAAGAAGAAAGACATAGTGAGAAAGACATAAACTTTTGCTGAAGGTTGCAAAATCTATTCTGTTGTTTAATATTTTTTTTTTAAAAAATAACCTAAGATTGAATCAACAGACAACACTTCTAGGGAAGATATCCAACTGAAGACAACTCCGCAAAATAAGGAGCCACTTAGTAGGTTACTTCCTACAACCCTCTCAAGATTGCCTAAGCAAAAAAATGTGTGTGTGTGTGGTGGTGGTGGGAGGTATTGAGAGACGAGGAAATTCAATGTATTACCTCCAGCTACAAATAGAGTCTTTCACAAGATGTCACATTTGTACTTCCCTTGCTAACCACTTTGGATATTGTCTATTAACCCTTTCATAGAAGTGAGATATCTTCAAAGAGACAAGACTGCAAACACCATTAAATTAAGAAGGAAATAAAAATAAAAATCCCAGAGGACAATTGGATTTTTTTAAACTGGATTTATGAAAGAGATGGTATTGAAGTAATTTATAGCAACAATCAATAATCGTCTGAATAGATTACAGAGGAAGATTGTTCTGTACACTTAAAAAAAGGAGTAGAGTTCATTAGACTAGGATAAAGTGTGATATGTGGTTATTTTGAATGGTTCTCTTTGGATCTACTGATTTCAACTTTTTCATATTTTAAAAATATTGTAAAATATTTTGAAATATTTGAATTTTAATATTTTCTCTTTTTACTTTTTACTTTTTACTCTAACTAGTCTGTTAGCTTTAAAAAAACAAACCTTGTAATTCTAAACTTCAATAATTTTATTATCTAAAAAAACAATCACCACATCTCTTCTGGTTCTAAAAGACTGAACACTCTCCTTAATGTTTCAATCAGATTCTCTCAATGATTTTGCCATTTACCTAGGCATGGGGATGCTTGTCTTAAATCTGGGAACAGGTATAGCGAGCGGCAAGGGCAGGCAGAAAGAGCAGCACCATCAGCATAGGCGAGGTAACAGTTCAGAAACATAGGTAATTTTGGACAAACCCTGAAGACCCCAGGTCACTAAATCAGCCATAACTCCTCTGTTACCTGCAGAGAAAGGCAAGTAGGCATCCTTCTTTTGGAATTTGCCATTCTCATCCAAGAAATGACCTGGGTCAAACTCCTTAGGATCCTCCCAGCAGAGAGGATCAAAATGTACTGAAATCACTAATGGAACAACAGTTGTGCCCTTTATGAAGACAAGAAGATACGGAGAGCAAAGGTAAGTTTTCCCCATAATGAAACAGACTATTCTTAATTCTTTTAAACCAGATTCACTTAATAAGCACATCATTAACTAAATAATGATTTGATAATACAATAAGCTTAATAAGCTTAATAATTAAGTGAATAATGATTTAATAACACAACAATAAGCAGGGATTCATTTAACAACTATGGCAAGAAAGATCATAAAATGGGGCAAAATTTACTTTAAAATGACTCTCTTAGCAACATAAATTTTGGGGTTCAATTGTAATCATAACTCAAGGACTATCTGTCTAGTTGCTCACTAATAATGTTATATGTGGCCTTCACAATTCTCTGACAGACCTTCCTTTCAGCTTGCTTTTTTCTTGCAGGCATTTCATTACCAGATTAATAACATCATCTGTTATATCTGCTCTAAAATAGGAAATGAAATTGGTTGCTGTTTACAGCCTTGTGTGGATTTGGGGAGATGTTTTTTTTTCCCCTTGACCCTGCTTAGTTAAGTGTTGGTTGGAGGGTGTGTGATGGGGACGATGTGCTCAGGGCTGTTGCCTCTTTCTTTGGCCTTTCATTGTCCATTTTGAATGATTTATAAATTAGGTTTATTACTATATGGCTCATTTTTCAGAGTGCCAAACTTCTGGGAATTCTGTTCCATTCTGCCTTTGTCTTAAAGTAAGAAATCTATTGTTTCCCAGCTAAAATTCTAGTTCAACTTGTCTGTGCAGTGTAACTTTTTAAAAATTTCATCATGTCACAGACAATTGAGAGATCCATTTTGCTTCTGCTGAAGTGAGTTATTGCTATATCCCTATATGGCTAGATTATAACTATACTTATCTAACAATACAGCATTTTATATAATCACAGTATAAATGATAGCACACAACAGTTACAAATCATTGTGAAGGTTGAAACATTTTTTTAAAAAATGTAGATACCCAAACACATTTAATTAAAAATCAAAAAGAGTCAACAAATCCCTGTAGCGTTCTTGGCAAGGTTTTTCAGAAATGGCTTGCCATTGCTTCTTTACTAAGGCTGAGAGAAAGTGAGTGGCCCAATATCACCCAGCTAGCTCCATGTCCAAATTGGGACTAGAACTCACTGTCTCCCAATTTTTAGTCCGGTGTCTTAACCACTAGACCAAACTGGCTTTGTTTTATGATTGATTAAAAACAAATGTAAATAAAAAACCCATATTTGATATTCCTACTTTTCCACTATCGGGAAGGCAGAATTCTAGAATCCAAAGGAGGCAGACTAAGTTCATTAATCCATCATTTTTACTGTGCTTCCTTTTTGCATTCAAGGGAAAGATTTCCAACTTATTGTTGGAATACTCGTTCATGTATGTTATGCAACAACTACAGCCAACCAATAGATGGCAGTGTTTATATATTTGCATCTATGGCTATACTCTATGTCCTTTTGTTCTCAATAGAGTTTCCTGTTTTCTGCCACAGTTAAGCAGAAAGGTCCCTCCACTTTGTTTGTTCTATAGGGCTCTAAAAACAGAACTTTTAATAGGTTATGGGCCCAGTCATAGCAAATAAGTCAGATACAGCAAATAAGTGCAAGATACAGCAACAGAAAGAAGACTGCAACAAAATAAAAGAAAATGGCCAAGTAACACAACTGCAACAAAACTTTCATTTGCAAATCTGACAAACCAGAACTATCAGTCTTGGAATTCAAGATGAAGATGCTGCTAATGATGGAAGGTACATGGAAACGTATAAATGAAATTAGGCTAAGACTGCAAGCTGGGTATTGGCTCTCCAAGATCTTCATGCAATTGACGTAACCACACAACTTCTTGACTAGCATAGGCAGCAGCAATGCATTCTGCTTCTGTAGAAGACAAAGCTACTGAGGTCTGCTTCTTGCTGGACAAAGATATAGGACTGTTTCCTAATCTGAATAAGTAAACACTTGTGGATATGCGAGTACTTAGGTCACCTGCTCAATCAGAGTCTGCGTATCCTATGACGTTCAAATCACCACCTGCAGAAATATCTTATAGACTCAAGCAATCAGCTCAAGCATGGAATTTTAAAATAAACAAAGTCTTGTTAGACAACGGATTCATATGAAGCAGAGCTGACCCATGTCTATACTCAAAATGTGTCAATATTCCAGTCAAGAAGGTGTGTGGTTACATCAATTGCTTGAAGATCTTGGAGACCCAATGTCCCAGACTACAGTCTTATAGGAGGACAATCAAGGATGTATCGAACCTGCCAACTAATGAGAAGATCAATGCAAGAACAAAGCACATTGATGTCAGACATCATTACATTCATGAACAGGTTGATTAAAATGTAATTGTGCTTATGTATTGTGAAATTAATAACATGATTTCAGATGCTTTGAGAAAACCATTTACGAGAAACAGATTTATAGAACTGAGATCCAAAATGGGACTAATATAAGGAGGAGTTGTTGAGTGGGGATGTTAGAATACATGTTCATATATTTTATGCAACAACTACAGCCAACCAGTAGATGGCAATGCAATCCTAAATTGCATTAACAGAGGGATACAATCAAGATCAAGTGAGGTACTAATACCACTCTATAAAGCCT
>JANHFL010169496.1:0-10296 GCA_032468155.1 Oxyrhabdium leporinum
TATATATATAGATATATATATATATATATATAGAGAGAGAGAGAGAGTCTTGTGTGATGGACTGCAAGTGCAGCAAGGCTTTGAGTGGCAGCTGCTGCAGGAGAGAGAAGGTGTGTGATGGTACATGAATGAAGGGTGTGCAAGGTTTTGGTCAGCTGTTGCCAGGCCTAGGAGACTTATTCAAGTAACTTATGATCTTTCCTGAAGGCTTCCCCTCTGACTTTGCTTGTGGGAAGCTGGGAGGTGAAGTTGCAATTGGCAACCATGTGCCCTGGGATGCTACAAACATCATAGATGGGAGTTACTGACTGTGGGTTAACAGAGAATTTCTACTAGTCATTCAATATAAAATGGGTCTGAATTTTTGATTTAAATACAGTGGTTCTATTTTGTAAGAAAGCCATGTCAATAAGATGATTCTAACCTGACAATATATTGGAATAAAAGACTGTAATAATCTTGAAATAAGATATATTGAATATCCACATTTGTACAGAATGTTTTCAAGAAAAAGATGTAGCCTATAAAAAGTAAGCTTGAACTGTTTTTAAGAGTATATCTTGAACTTAAAGATAAACTATCATAGATTATTCTTGAGCTACTGGATGAGTTTCTCAATCAGAAGCAGATCTGTAAAAAACAAACTTCTTCTCTATTATATAAGATATATTTTTATAATATAAACTGAAATTAAATTGAATTCATTGGTGTTTCTCCTAGGTAAATACCAGACTTTGCAAAACATTTTTTTAATCAATTCTTTTTCCAGTTTACTCCAGTTTACTTTTTCCAGTTTCCAGACAGTCTACTGTGTTGACTGATTACTGAAAAACTCTATAAATGTTTGAAATTTACCTAAAATATCAAGAGCAGTGAAATTACACCAACAAACTGGTGCTCAGCTGAATCAATAGTGAATGGAAGACATACTGGGCTAGAATTAATAATAAGAGAGCTGATTTTACATAGACAAATTGCATTCTTAAGTGTCTAGCTTTATAAAAACTATAATATTCCTGTGTGTTCTCATGAGACAAAACATGATTTATAGCTAAAAAAAATTACATGGATTTTTTTGCAGCTGGGCTCATGAAAGACATTCAAATGACAGCAAACCAGATTCTCTTATTTTTTAAAAGAGAACTTTAGCTCAGGTAAGAGCTACGTAATCTTCCTTTCACAATTAGTCTTATTATCCAAGGGTCACTGAACATATATTTCATATACTCACAAAAAATTCACTTTTCAAACTATAAAGAAGGAAGATTAGCATATACACTGCAGTATATTAATTCCTACTTCCTTAAAGACAAACCGTTCAAGATGAAGTATTTGTATTTTTTATTCTGTTCTCTTATAAAAGAGATACACCACCTTCAAAATTGCTCAAGAATAAATATTTTAAAAGATTAAAATGTACAAAACTTTTTAACCTATAAGATTTTTACATCAGTAAAACCTACTTGCATCTATCACACAATGATATTATCAATCTTCAGCAAAGCCAGACAATCAGCTTCAGCTTGCTATTTGTCCTTTGTTAACTCCAATATAACTGAGTCAATTTGTACTCTCATTATTATTTAACATTAGGCTTGTATTGTTATTAATATTAATGGAGTAATGAGTGTGAAAGGATTCCTTGTTTTATTTTGAATGATAATTTTATTACATTTGTACCAATATTTCTACATGTTTTTTTGCTTACTTTTATACACTATAGACAATCATGTCATTAGTTCTGAACAATCACCTATAACTGAAGGATCTTGTCCAATGCTTATTAACAATGGCACAAATTATATTTGACACATCTGGAAGCTCCCAAATGAGGAAGATTAAATCAAACCGAAACCATTTCTTCTTTCAAGTTAGAACTTTATATGCAGTTGGACTTTGCTCAATTTTCAAATGATTGTCTCCTGTTGACTGTAATGCCAGTGAATCTGAGTAAGAAAGATAGAGTGTGTATTGATACTATTTCAATACCATTTCTCTGACTTTAAGTTCTTTGGTTTGAGTAGTCAAATTTCTACCCTAGAATCAGAATACAGGTGCAGAGACAGAATTTAAGGGGATTTCTTTTGCATAATACTAGTACCAGCACCCATCACACCAGAGTTTGAACAGGCTTGCATTTTGTCCAGTCTCTGATCATTCTTTTTGTCATGTGAAGAACTTTTTCAGAAAGCCAAGATGACCAAGGAGTGAGAATTTGTAAGCAAGAAAGAAATAATAAAAAACATAGACAACATCATAAGATTAATTATGTGGTAGGGATATTTATTCATAGAAATATTTAATAATATAAACTGAAGAAATGAATTTGAGTACTGTTCTCTTATGATCAGTGATAGAAGCACTACCACAAATGAAAGGAACCACTGTAAAATAGTGCTTCTGATTTCCAAACTTTGCAGATAATCCAGAAAAATACATAATCAACAGTTTAAGACAGGGGTGTCATCATGTGACGTATCATGACTTTTTCCCCCTTCGCTAAACCAGGCCAGCACGTCACGCATCTGGTCTGTGGGCCATGAGTTTTATAGTTCTGGTTTAAGAGGTCTAAAGTCACAGAGAGAACAAATAGTACCAAAAGTGTGCACTTTCATAGGGAAACTGTGTAAAAAAGGCTGGTTAGGTGATGTTTTTATTCTGAAAATGCAATAAGTATACACTTGATTTAGAGTTCCTATTTGCTTGTCCAAAAGGATATGGTCAATAAAGCCTTAGCAAGAAATAATAGATTTAAAAGCATTATATTCCCTAAGCTTGAAATATTTTTATGAATAATTTTGGATGCAATGGAAGTACTGGAAAAAGTTCTACTTGCTCAAAGTACAATATGTTATTTAAACCCAGGCTACGTTACTTTTAAAATATATATGATAATTGTTTTTGGGATTATATTTAGAGCATTTTTTAAAATGTAGTTTACAGGGAGGGAAAGAAAGGAAATTTCACAAGTCCCTATAGCTCAAAATGGACAGGTTTCAGTTTTGTTTTTATGAGAAGACAGTTAAACAGAAATTACAGGATTCCCATGTCTCTATATATTGTGAAATATATTTTTCAAAACTTTGCGATGTTGGCTTGCAATGGCGCATTAAGAATAGACAAGAATCATAACAATATGTTTGAAAGGACTGCAGTGACAGAATGTGAAAGCATATTAACTTCTCAAGGTGTCTGGGAAAAAAAAATCCTATTCCTCTCACAATCAAATAACTGAAATGTATGTGTCACAAACATTCAGGCATAGCTCAGGTAAATGATTTTGAACAGTTCTTTGCCTTTGAAAAATGGGTTAACCTAACTAAACATATTAAATGCTCGACATTAATCCCGAACATAATTTATATTCTATTATCATGAACGAAAAGTATAATTAGTGTAATACAGAAGAAAGATTTATGGTCACAACTGCCATCTCTACCCGCCATAATTTATATATAATTAGCAATTAAAATAGCTATTGCATTGATGAAGCTAAACAATGTTTTGAAAAAGTCAAGGTGAAATAACTGCTAGTAATAAAAAATAGATTCTTCAACCACAAATAATAAGTTACATTATTACATTAACTATTTAACAGAAGAAAAAGTAATATGTGCAAAAAACTGTACAGAATAAAAAAAACAATTAAAAATTAAAATGCAGCAAAGAAATAAGGAAAAAAGACATGAGAAAAGATGTGGCAAAGTAAACAACAGCAAAAATTGTAACCACGTTGCTTGAACTTTTTCTTTGTTCCCCATTTAGTTTCTAAAAAAAATAAATACTGTGTTGACAAACAACCCAAATCAGTCACTGATTTTTGGAAATCAGGAATAAATTTCAATTATTTTAGTCATCTGTCTTGCCCCAAAATTATACTGTTCCTTAATTATACTGTGAGAATTAATTAATTAATTATAACTGTAACTATACATATCTGTAAGTTTAATTACACAGAATATGTAATTTTTCATTAACTATTCATTCTTCAATTATTATTATAAATGTTCATGTGATACTTGCAATATTATAGAGTTTTGAATTTACATATTTATTCAATCAACAATAACAAGCAAGGCAATGACTTTAGAAATTCATCTACAGTTTCATTTTGGTATCATTTTTTTATTTGTAATGTTCTTTCTTCTGTGGAGCACACATTTTCAGTTTCTATAATTATAATATTGAAACATCATTGGGGCAGTTAGTCATCAATAACTTAAATTCCTTATTTCAAGAAAGTACTAAAGAGAATTGTTCCATGTTCTTTGTAACTAGTGGGCTGAATGAAGTGTGGTGGGACACTTTGTATTCACTGAAAACTCAGTCACTTTAAACATTCCTCTATAAAACAAAGAAGTGCTTGATACTTACCAAAGTTTGTCAGGACAAAGTCACTTGGATATAGTCATTTGACAGAATTCTGGTAAAGTATCTGACTGAAAGAACATGACTTTTTTTTAACTAATGGAACTGAAATGGAGTGCCTTATTTTCTCCATTCAAGGACCTACTTTGGAAATGAATCACTCCTTAAATCAACCTCAGTGTGCTTCTGGAAGACAAAGTGACACGAGTTCACACAAAACTACTTGTTAGTGCCTGCATTTTTCATGTCCATACTCATTAATCATGATGGACAAAACTTGTTTACAATATTTTTACGAACCATTTTCTCTTTCTCTCTCTTCATATATGCAGTGATACTGTAGCCTAAAGTGATTTGTTTACAATTTTATTTTATTTATTTTTTTAAAATGTTTTAACCAAAATGTTTTTGTCAAACAGCAAGATAATACAGTTGCTGGATTTATGATGATTATTTAATATGGTCATGCAAGGATTGCTTCTGTGACTTTGGATGCCTTCTAACTCATTGTTTATTTAGTAAGAAGTGATGTTTCAAGGAATTCCCATTGTATATCATGGATTGATATACAGACTTAAGCTTTTAAGAAGAAATCTTGTCAACGCTTTCATTACCTCTGTCTTACAATGTTTTCTCTACACTTGACAGTTTTTTTTTCCAAATTGCTTTGCTGTAAAATGAATGATTTCATACGATACCTGGGATAACCTTCTGAATTAGTCCCTCTCTTTTGTGAGACTTTATGGTAGCAATCAAAATCATAGTGAACCAACCATTGTTCAATCCATGATGGACTGATGAACAGATCACATGGCAGCTGCTCCAAGTCGAAAACTGGATTGACATTACAACTTCTTGTGTGCATCAGGCCAATAATAACTATGGCTATATCTGTGGTTATCATAAAAGCAACAAAATTTCAAGCTGTCTCTGATTCCAACTCCAAAGTAAAGAGCATTAATAGCTATGGTGAATCAGTCACAGAATGGAGATGAAGTTGATTAATTTTAGCAGGGAATGCTGCTGGGTGGGCAATATGCCAACAGCCCCATCAATTTATTTCTGCCACCAACGTAATGTACGGGACCTCATATATATAGTAGCTACTTACAGGACTTTTTTGTGTGTACCTCCAAGTTAATGTAGACTGGTTTCTGCCTAGACAAGTTTTGGCAATATTTTAGAAGTGGTTTGACATTGCCTGCTTTTAGGGTTGAGAAATAGTAGCTGGCATAAAGTAACCCAGATGACTTTGTGCCTAAGGTTGGACTAGAACTCAGTCTTGGTTTCTATCCTGATGCCTCAACCACAACAACAAACTAGCTCTCTTGCAGGGCAATTTCAGCCAAAGAATGAGCGCAATTGAAGCTTTTGTAATAATGGCTTATGAGGCATTTAAACATCTCAGTCAGGAAGATCTCAGATAGAGGAATATTCTATATTTACCTAACCACATTTCAGTGATCAAAAAAGATCTATCACCTTATCCACAAAGAGGTGATGGCCATGCTTGAGTTGTCAGAAATTTTGAATTTTTTTTGACAATCCTGATATATTTTTATACATAAAATGCTGTTAGTGGTTAGTTTCCTTGGATAAATTATAACTATGTTTTAATGACTTTCCCGTTTTGATACAAAAACACAGGAACCACTTTAACATTAATAAACATTATGCATATTTTCACTTGTTCTGTTATTATCAAAGCAGATGGTCAGAATAAATCTGAAATACATTCACAGTCAAATCTCGGCTCAGTTACTTGAAGATTTTTCCAAAAAAGCATTGCTAGTAGCTGGCTACCATCTCCATTAAGAAACAGTCACTTCTATTAAAAATTATGAAGCTTGAATAACCTCTCTAAGGAACCATCTTCCTCATGAGCAGATTTTCTAATTAAACATGCTTTAATTGGCATGTACTGTGCTTGGAACAATAGATCTGTAGGATTAATTCCATTTCTATGGCTAAATGTCATACAAAATGGAACTTTAAAAAAAAACACTTAGTTTCTTAGATAAAATTAACTGTGCTTGAGTAAAATGTTGGTCCTAAAATCTGTTTTCTACCAACAACATTCTTTTTTTCTCCAAAACAGTTAACTATCTTCAACTGAGAATCAATTAAAACCAGTGTTTATCCTTTTATGCCAGCATCATTATAATTACAAAACAGGTTGGTCTATTTTTTTACTAATCCTTAAAGCAGCAGGACTACAATTTCCTTCTTTCATTCCCATAACTTAATTTTATATCTCAGAGCACAGATTAGCTACGATCATTGAGACTTACAGCAGTTTTGGTTTAGCACATATAGAGGGCATTAGGAATGAGACTATAATTGTTATTTTCCATTTCATATTAGATATTGAACTACAGTCAGAAGGAATAGAGATAATGTACTATATCTGTGATGGCAAACCTATGGCACATGTGCCAGAGGTGGCATGCAGAGCCCTCTCTCTGGGCACGTGAGCCATCGCCCCAGCTGAGCTCTGCCATGCATGCGTGTGCTCTCCTCCCACAGGCCAGCTGGTTTTCGAGTCTCTGCCATACATGCAGGGGGGGCGGCGGCGCAGGAGTCAATCCCAGACTAGATCTGAACTCCCTTTTCTTTTACAAGCTTGTTTTATGAGAGTAAATATGCCTTCAGGCTAAAGTATCTGGAGGACTGCCTTTCCTAGCTGGAAGCAACCTGTCTGCCTCTTGTTCTGGGAGAAATTATTCCCAATCCCCTATTTCCTTAAGATAAATACTATGGACGCTTAGAAATAGCATATTAAGGCATATCAGCTTTTTCAACTTTCAATTTCCAAACATTAGGGGTGCTCAAAAGTTATGAGATGCTTTGGGGATTGTACATATATTTATTGTTATTTTAAAGTAATTTGGATGTGCTTGGTAAGTAAGTACATAAATATCATAACTTTTCAGTCCAGCAATTCCCCAGCAAACAATTCAGTCCAGTAATTCGCCAGTACCATCAAAGAAGAACATTATTCTGTGTGCAGTGAACTGGGTGGAAGATATCTTTATCATTTCACTCCAGAGAAAGGCTTAAGAACAGGAAAACCTGCATAAATGATTGCAGTTAATCTGCTGTATTTCATGAATAAAGGCATTGACAAAAGCTTGAAGGCCATTGGAGGGGATTCTACAAATGTTAATACTGGCTATGAAAGTGATCATGCACTGGGTAGAGGTCAAGCCAGGGCATTCACTCTGCTGGAGCTGATTGACTGATCTGAAGGTGTATATGAGCCACTTTTGATGTGCAAACTGACTACAGCAGAAACAAAGAAATTTATTGATGAACCAATGCAAGTACCACAGTGGTCCTGTCATGCCCAATCAATAGAGAAATCTGTGAAACAGGTCTCATAGGGACAGTATATAGACATGAGAAATGTGAGGGTTATATCAGGAGCCAAGAAGCAAGTCAGTGGCGGATGTCGAAGAATGAATTTTCTGATGTTAGTTTATGATTGCATGGATTATTTTTTGCTTGGCTAGATAAGATTCATGAAGAAAAAAACTTTAATGTTTGTTGTACAAGGTGTAATTTTGAGCAGATAAAGTTAAAAGTATTTATGATCAGACATGGATTTACCATGCTAAGCTAAACATTGTGCAGTTGCACAAATAACAGCAAATTTGAATTCTTGGTGTAAAAACACATGCTTTAGAACCCCTCATTGAAAAAAAATTGCAAAAATTATTTTTCACCCCATTAAATGACACTCCCCAATAGCACATTCACCCTGGCACTGTAAATATTGTTGGCCCACGTAGTGCTGGCTTCTGAAAATGACTGAAACTGTTGTCTCATGAGTAATCCAAGATACCAAAGATGATGGTAATTATAACTATGCTTTTCATGATGTAAATAAATGTTTATTCCATTATCAATATTTTAAAATTATTGTAAATCACCCAAGGACCCCTAAATAAACATAAATAAAAAGTGAACCTCTTTTATTTGCTAAACTAGCAAAACTATGTTTTATAGATAGAATTTTGTGCAGGAATTTGAATTGAGGT
Source organism: Oxyrhabdium leporinum (assembly GCA_032468155.1). Taxonomy (NCBI): domain Eukaryota; kingdom Metazoa; phylum Chordata; class Lepidosauria; order Squamata; family Cyclocoridae; genus Oxyrhabdium; species Oxyrhabdium leporinum. The sequence goes on from JANHFL010169496.1 coordinate 8,409, forward strand.
AAGGGTAAAGTAGGATTGTCTGTTTGGCTTCAAATAAATTAAAAAGCTACATTAACTTTTCTCTGGATTCACAGATTATGCTATTAGAATACAGTTCTACACAAATGCAAAGTAACATGGTTCATTTAGCGTTAGTAATGTATGCATGCATTCGCTGTACTGTGTGCTTAATTTTACATAGTAGTCGTCATTATTTTGTTGTTTGTTCATTCGTTCAGTTTCTAATCAATCATTGTATTCCAGGTAATCAAGATGGCTAGTGGTGTAAAATTTAATATAAAGAATTGAAGGAAAAAACCCAATAAAGCTATTGCAATGAGTATGAAAATGATTACTACATCAGTTCAAAACTTCTGTTGAGCATTAAGGTTTTCCTTCTTTTCCTAAACAGAAATGAAAGATGCTTTTTACTGGAGTAAAGGCAAGTCCCAAAGAACTTGTAAATAAACTTTCATATATTCCAGCTTTAATCTATTTAGGAATTTAGAAATTAAAACTAAACAGTATTCAGAATACAATTGTCAAAGAATGGTCTGTAAACACAATATTGTCTATCAGCAAAGGGCTGAGTTGTTCCGTTTTGTACTGACATGTTTCAAAAGTATCACCATGTGAAATACAATGGAGTACAGGTATTATTTAATTTACAACCATTTGTTTAATGACCATTTATAGTTACAATGGAGCTGCAAACAATGACTTATGACCAGTTCTCACACTTATGACAATTGAAGCATACCTGCAATCACATAATAAAAAATTGGGCACTGGGTAATGACATGTATTTATGATGGTTGCAGCATCCTGGAGTCAGGTGATTACTATTTGCAACCTTCCCAGCCAGCTTCTGATGAGCATAATGAATGGGGGAAGCTGTATTCATTTAACAACCATGTGATTCACTTAACAACAACAGCAAAAATGCTGTAAAATAGAGATTAAATCACTATCTGATAGAAATCACTTTGTGATAGAAATTCCAGTGCCAACTGTGGTCGTAAATTGAGGAGTACATATAGTGCAACTGTAATTTAACAGAGGCATGGCTGAAGTTTGACAGACCTGATTGGCTCAGGTATGTTCACAATTGATGCACTAGATCTAGTTGTGAACTACAAATGACATGAAATGAGATTTTTTCAAACATGTTATGAAAGCAGAATATGTTTGAAATGAATATGAATTTCCCCACATACTGATATGGAAAATTCTGATAAGTGTTCTGACCTAGCCTTCACAAAATCATGAAGCAGACTCCTTGTCCCGACAAAACCCTTTTTTATTAGGCTAATATGAATTCCTATCATTCACATCCAGCAAAGTCCCGGCAAACAGTCTTTCAAAGGTAAATTACAACCACAGATCTTATCAGGCTTGGAGAGCTGCCAGGCTTATAGCTTCCAAGCACATTGATTCATCTCATGGCAGTGGCACTGACAGCCTGGCCAGTAGGAACCTGCTGCCGGCCCACTTCTGTGGCCACTTGCCACTGCTCGCACTCATTTTCCCTAGTCTCCATTTCACCATCAGAGCCTTCCAGAAAAGCTCTGGATCTGGAGCTGTATTATTAGCTGCAGAGGGCTTTCCAGAAGGAATCTGAAGGCTAAATGGAAGCCAGGGGGTGGATCTATCTGGAGCACATTTCTCAGCTGCAGAGGGATTTATTGAAGGCTCTGATGGCAAAACAGTGTCTGGGGGTAACACATGCAGGTATCAGCAAGTGGCTGCAGAAGAAGTGGGCTGCAGAAGAAGCAGCCACAGAAGAATTGGGCCACAGAAGAAGTGGCTGCTGAAGAAGGCAAGGCAGCTGTTGGGGTGTATGAGGCCTGGTAAGTAGGGCAGCTCCACCACCCCCATTCCCACCCTAGCTTAGTTTTTACCTCGCCCC
>JANHFL010169566.1:0-10294 GCA_032468155.1 Oxyrhabdium leporinum
TTGCTTATGAATAGAGCTATCTATCTCTTTATCTCTTAAGTGCTGACATCTGCTAAGGGCTGCTTTCCAAGAACATATTTCTCCATTTTCTCATCCAGGGAAATATAATATTATGCCTTTTTAATATTTCTCAAAATATTTCATACTTCTAGGAGAGGGGTGGGTGCTAACTTTCTACGGCTATTGCTACTAATTTAACTGTACTGATTCATTTAACAAAGGTAGCAAGAAAAGTTGTAAAGTGGGACAAAACTCACTTAACAACTTTCTCACTTAGCAACCTAAATTCTGGGCTCAATGGTGATCGTAAGTCGAGGGTTACCCATATAGCTAGCAGGTTATAATGTAATGTGGGATTTCATGCAAAATTCTGCTTTGCAGAGTAAGAAGATACATCTGAGATTCCCCAACCTTTTTAAAATTCAGGACGTCCCCCTTGGAATAAATATAGGATTCAATTCACAGTGTTTGAGGTATTTGTAAAATATTTGATACTATTTGTGGTCATCATTTTGGAATGCAAATCTTTTAATGCCACCCTCTGCGCTCTTTATCCCAAAAGACAGGTGACTAATTATTATGGGTAGTGGTGCTAGTAGTAGTATTTTTTTCTGTATATTAAATTCAAATGTTTTGGAAGCCACCAAATAAAGTGTGAAATAAATAAAAAGTAATTTATTATTCCTCGGTGTAAAGTAGGGTAGTGATTTCCAATCAGTCTAAAAAGCCAAGCTTTCTCTAGTACCAAATGGTGTTCTGCGTAGGTACATGAGTATAAATACTCAGATCTTTAATTTCCCTTTAAAATTATCACTTTCTTCAATAAAATAGCTAATTTATTTCTAAATAAATGTGTTTAGCACAAGGGCAGCAGAAACAAAATCCATTTATCTTTGTAATTTAAGACGTTCTGTGATTCAGCAATAATACAAAATTATTTATGCACAGCATGTATTTATTCATTTTAAATCAAGTTGGTAAATGAGATGTATCCATAATATAGCATATATAACGACAATGGGAGGAATGTCAGTATGGGTGGAAATGCTAGCTATGTGTTTCATAATTGAAATATTGCTTGTGTCTGTCTAGGGATGATCCCTGTCAACATTTGCAACATGTACATTGTTTCAAAACATTTTTTTTTCCATAGGCAAACGTTGTCAATGAAAAAAAGGGGGAGCTTTAGGAACTTCTAACTTTTAATTTAACTTGTGTTTTTTTTTAAAAAAATTGGTCTGCCCATTGACTGATGGGACCCAAAGTGATTTCAGAGGGAGCTGGAGATGGTCTTCTAAAATGGTTCATCTGATGCTTTTGTTGCCTCTTGGAATCAGAGGGGCGGGGGGAGGCCATGCAACCTCTCTCCTTTCAGGATCTTGGCACTTACCGTGATTTACAGAGGAACTAAGGACATGAAATGGGTGAAGAGACATCCAGAATGTTCTTAGCACTCGGCAAAGGACAAACTGAACTAAACATGGCCGCTTTTAAAGCCTACTTCATGGCGGCAAGGATGGTGAAACACCAATACTTCACCTATATTGCATCCACAGACTGCCCCTCCATTTTCTCTCTCCCAAAATATTGTTGAAATAATACATTTTGCAAAACATGGACATCTTCCCCTTGATTCGGCTTAGGCCTTATGAGAATTCATATTCTCAATGTCCTCCTTCAATAAATATCTATTATTGAGATACTTTGCTACCCTGATAAAATAACAATGCATCATAATTGTCGTTTTCTGTGAAGGTGTTGTAAGTCTTTCAATAATTGCTTATCAGAAACTCAACAAATCTTTGAAAGCCATGACACATTCCCATCAGCTTTATGAAGTAATAATTTACTTAACTGCACATTCTATACCTCTTGCATAATGGAAGGTGTTACTCGCAGGATTCTGGTTTGACCAGTCCTTAAGCAGGTCACAAGACCGGGTACAGGATTCCAGAGTTTGCAGCAACTTTACAAAGCTAAACCATAGGAGGTAAACTCTAGGACTTGTACCAATGAAGGAGAATATTTGTAGCTCAGGGTTGACATGAGGGGTCCTTGGTGCTCTCTCAGCTGGCTTGTTTTCTTGCAGGTGTTTCATTACCCTAACTAGGTAACATCATTAGTGCTACAGTAGTAAGGAGGGATGTTTGCTGTCACTTTATATTCTGGTGAGTTGCCCGTGTGGGTGGGTGTGATCTTAGAGATTCTTTGGTTGGTATACTGATGACTCTTTGGCAGTTTCTTGACTTCTCTTCAATGTTACTTTGTAAATTAGCCGTCCCCCTGTAATGGTCTTCAGATAAGTTGAGATACAATTCTCGATTCCTGCCAACGTGGCCACAGTATGAAATCCCAAAAGAAAGCTAGTCGTTTACCCTGGATTTCATCAAAAAGCAAAATCCAGAGTCCATCAATGTTGCATACCTTTATTCAGACCAACCAAAAGGAAACAGGGTTTTTTTTTCAATCAGGTGAGAGCTGTAAAAATCAAGAGTTAAGTAGGTGTTTCAACCAGGAGGCTTAAAGTGTTTCAGGTCAATCTCCAAGCCAGGTATGTCCAACCTTTTGGCTTGCCTGGGCTCCACTGAGTGAAGAGGAATTGGTTTGGGCCACATGTAAAATATATAATATAGTTAGTGTGTGTGTGTAAAAAATCATTTATACAATATACATATACATACATTGTGTATGTATATATGTATATATATGTATGTATAAATGATTTTAAAAGTTTACAATCTTGTAGAGCTACATTACTAGCTGTCCAGGGCCGCATGTGACCCATGAGCTGTGCAAGTTTGACACACCTGCTTTAAACAGAGTTCACAGTATAAATCAATGCTGATACAAGGTTACACCTAACATTAAATGAAAGACAACATAGTGGTTTTCCCAGCCCTGCAAATTCAAGGATAATAAATTCTCCAGTTGTCCCCTGCCAATAGCAACACACATTTTGGCTTGGCAGAAGAAATCGGTCTTTACCCCAGGAAGATGAGAAAATGATTTTGGTTAGGGCACTAGGAACCTTTGTAGATTAGAAATTTGTAAAGTAAGTCAGTCTTTTGCCGAATTGATAGAACTTCTTGCCTCTTGTTGCTATCAAACCATTGTTATCTTGAGTGAGGATTGCACCTGATAATGAACTAATCGGACATGACTCCATGACCCCTCCTAAGACACAGCTGCTCCTCTAATAATGATCAATTAGTGCCAATGTGAACACACCTCTTAGGAAGTAAGGGAATGAGAAACATGATTTACATACCTCAGCTCTGTAATGGCTTCAATGTTGAAAACTGATCATCTTCCAGAACTTGAAGGATCATCCTAAGACCTCTTGAATGTTTAGGGTTGTGGGACCAAGGGGAAACACCTTTTTCCATGGGTCTTGTTTCCTGCCCCTTTCCCTCTTGCTGATTCATATAAAGCAGGGGTGTCAAGCTTGCAGCCTTTGTCTTCAAACAACTTGTGCAAAGTCCTGAGCATGCTATGAAAGGGCAGTGAACTTTCACCATTAAATGTTTAATTTGTTCCATTTCAGCACACGGATTTCTTAAAAAGCAATCTCAGCATTTAAAATAATTTATGTTAAAATATAAAATGTGGATTAATAATAATTGAATAACTACCTAATACAGCTTCATTAAATGCCGTATTAAGCATATAGATGTCAGGTGTTTAGATTAACATTTTAATCTAAAATATGATAGCACAGAGCAACAACTTAAGCATGGAATAAAAAACACAACTGCACAAATTTAGCCAAACAAACTAGTGCTAAAAACTCACAACCTTCAGTACCAATTGTGACTGGCTCCTTGAAGCAACTCAAACAGTTGGGTTCCTAATAAATGTCATTAGCAAAGGGTAAGTTAATTTTATAAAAGAACTTCTTTAAAATTTCATGATAGGTTTAGGATGGGTATCCTACCTGCACAGTACTTTCCAAATGAGTGGATTTGACCATCATGGTCCTTTTTTAGTATTGTTATCATTTGGAGGAAGCTGAAAGATACAAATGAATGCTTTAAACCTTGAGGAAATAACTTTGAAAGATGATATTTTTAACACACACACACACACACACACCCAAAAAATTGAATGATTTTTCTTTTCTGAGTTTTAAAGACAAAATGGAAATCTGGTTCAGTGTTCCCCATTGCCAGAAAAATATTGGGCCAAATATTTCAATCCTGCCCTGTCCAGTTATGATGTTGATATCTTGGCTACACCTTCTGTAGCTCTTTACCAGATAAGGTAAAAAAAAAAAAGGTTCATCTCCAGGTTTAAAGAGGCTGCCGGAATCTGATACCTATAGTCGGCTGAAATCTGGAAATGATTTAGTCAATTTGCCTTGTCAGAAAGTGGCCCTATGTTAAAGTTATAAACACATGGTTTTAAGGAGATTGCAAGAAACCCATTGCTTGAAGGGTCTGATCTTCCCATACATACAGACTATAAGCTTGGATATTCATTTGAAGATCATTAATGATTACAGTAATCATATCCTTGGCACAGCTTTACTTTTGAAATGTGCCACCGAGGACAATATGGTTGACTGTTCAACCCCATCCATTTCTAGGCATAGTGCTCCACTTGCACAGGGGTCAATGAGAAGTCCTCTCCACTTTTACTAAATGTATCATCATCATTTTAGCCATTGTCTATCCACCGCAGGATGAAGATTTCTTCTACATGTTTCCAACCAATATGGTCCCGAGCTTTCTTTTGCCAGTGAGGCCCGCCATACTTTCTGATGTCGTTAATCCATCTTGTTTTAAGTCTCTTTTGTGGATGCTTTTCATCAAGTGGGATCCATTTTATGACTGCCGTTGGTTCTTCTTCCCATGTGACCAGGCCATTTCCACTTCAATTCTTTTAATCTCTTGATGATATCATATACTTTTGTTTGTTCTCTAATCCATGCACAGGTCTTTCTATCTTGTCTTGTAATGCCGAGCATGTATCTTTCCATGGCTCTTGTGCCACTCGTAGCTTTCGTATCGATTGTGGGGTTATTGTCCGTGTTTCAAAGGCATACGTTAGAGCAGGCAGCCCACCCTGATCGAAAGCTTTTCTCTTAAAGCACAGGGGGAAATTGAAGAGAAAAGCATATGTGCGTATAATATGTATTATATATGTACATAATAGCTGTTCTGTACGGAGGCAACTTTGTGATTGAAAGAATTGTCACAGCTGTGATGGAGGTGGCCTCGGGTTATTTAGCAGAATACTCCTCTCTGATCCCGATAGACTTTAACTCCCAACTTCTTCAGCAAGAATGGGACACAGAATGACACACCAGTTGGGGTTGCTGGAAATTTATGTCCCAACGTAGCTGGAGGATATCAAGGTGGAGAATGTTTCTGCCGATCTTTGAACAGCCAGTGCCCAGGAGAAAGAGTAGCTTTCGTGTAGGAAGAAAATGTGAGTCTTTGTACGAGTGCCTGCGGTTTACTTGGCAGGAAGTTCAGAAGTGGTTTGTCCTTGTGTTTTGCCAAGTGTCATGGCAGTGATTGAGTGCCTAGGCAACTGTTTCTTTTTGATCCAGAGACAATAAGCGTATCAGTAAATAAAGGGATTTTAAGCCTTATTAACTAAAAGCATAACACAAAAAAGCAAATTTTTATCAAGCAAGATGATACCAAAATCTCTTACAAGCTGCCAGGAATTCCTTAATAATGACAGTCGTTTCCTCAGTGCCCAACGTTCCTCTCCCTTCGCCTTTATTCAGTAAAGAAAGAATAAAACCACCAAGCAGGTTAGGTTAGAATGAGCTCCAAACTTCTAGACTTTTCTTAATATGAAGGAGAAATCAAAATATATCACTAAACTCCTCAAAGTAACAATGGTCGTCCTTACTGCCATTATACCTGGCCTTTTTTCCTAAGGCTAGAGGCATTGCACACAAGGCAGGGCTAGAATTCATGGCCTCCATTTCTAGGCTAATGCCTTGCTTACTGCACCAAACTGACTCTCCAATACTGTACAGGTAGTCCTCGACTTACAACAATTCATTTAGCGACCATTCAACGTTACAGCGGCACTGAAAAAAGCAACTTATGACCGTTTTTCATATTTACGACCGTTGCAGCATCCCCATGGTCACGTGATCAAAATTTGAATGCTTGGCACCTGATTCACATTTATGACGGTTGCTATGTCCCGGGGTCATGCGATCAGCTTTTGCGACCTTCTGACAAGCCAAGCCAATGGGGAAGCCAGATTCACTTAACAACTGTGGCGTGTCAGACTCGGAAGCCATATATTATTGAAGGGCTCTGAGGCTGCCACAATTAGTGCCTGGGAAATTGGGAGGGGGGGATATTCATAGAGAGCTGGGGAATTAGACACAACAACACGCTTTCGCAGAGAGTCAAGGACATGTCAACCTGCACCTGGAAGAGGAGTGTTCGGAGGAAGGGCTCCAGTAGGGATGGAGTTGGATTGGGTCATGTGACCGGTGATGAGGACAGGGGGTTGGATCTTTGATTTTCTCTTGGGGAGGGAAAACCTGAAACTTTCAGATCTGGGTTTTCCCAGATGCGCCAATATGACTTCTTCAATAAATTCTTACTTGGATGAACTTTGTTTCCGAGTGCTGAATGGACAATGGGGGGGGGGGGTTGTTGGAATGCTGACATCAACCTGAATCTCTAAAGCTTCAAGCAGCTCCCCGCAAGTTAGGGGCTGTCCGAGGTCCTGAGCCCCGACTGCCAACTTGCCTACTGGGCGGTGTGAAGACTCGGGGAAGATGAAGGAGGAACCAATAGTCAAGGAAGGATCCGTGGGGATTGGCACGGTACCTCTTGAGGAGATTCTTCCTCCTCCTCCAGAAGAAATGGCCCGAATGATGGAAGCAGCAGAAGTGGAACGGCTGCAAGGTGCTCGACCAAAGGAGCCAGAGTACTGACTGTGCGGTCACGGAAGACCGAGCCTGTAGATGGTGACTGAGGTGAGGATGCATAAGTGCAGAATTTAAGGTCCTGAGTGGAGTGAGTCGAAACCTTTGGGGTCTGACGGCTCCAGAGATTGGAACCTGTTGCCTCCCTTTTGAAGCCAATCACTGATGGGTCTTCCTGAGAGGTTTGAGCACCTTGAGGTGGGGAGTCACACCCTGTGAGTTCCAGCCGCCCAGCCAAGATGGGTCCTGGCTCAACCTACGTTCTCCTTCTCTGACCCCGGGGCAACAAGTGGCTACACTCCAGTGATGGGACCCTACTATATGGCCAGGGAAGGCAGGGAGACTGGCTCAGTGCCATCGGCTCAGATGGGAGGAGAGGGATGGTGGCTGCCGTCCACAGCTGAGGTGCTCCCAAGACCGGTCATTTCATACTGCCTCCCGTAGAATGTGTTCCACCCTATCCTGGCCAGGGATGAGTGCAGTGCCAGTGGACGCCAGCTCCCGGATTTCCACAGATCCCTGTCCAGCTGCCTGCTCCAGCCCCACAGCCTGCCTTGGCGCAGCAACTGGGCCCTGCTCCACATCCGGCCGCCCTAGCAGGACCCCCTGCTGGGCAACCTGGACTTTATGTAGCTAGGTAGCCACCCAGGTTTAGGGCAAACTTTGATGGGACCCCAGGGAAAATGGCATATTTCCTCCATCGAGTTTGGACACACATCAACCAATATGGGGCTCAATACCAGTCAGATCATGACCTGGTCTCGGCCATTGCTGAAGGAATGAACTAGCGGGATGCAGCTGATTGGATAGCCCAGCTGCATGATGAAAGTGCTGCTGAACTGGACAATGCGGACAGTTTTGTCCAGCTGCTCCAGACCAGATTTGAAGATACAGACCATAAAAATGAGAACGAAGCCATCGTAAAGATGATGAAGCAAGGTAATCGCTCCATTAAAGAGTTTGTCTGGGAGTTCAGGAGACTTATTGGGAACCTCAGACACTGGCCTGAACAAATTATTCTCCATTATTTCAAAGAAGCTATCAATCAGGAGATTAGAAAAGCGTGTGGCATTAGAGGAGTACCCAACAGACTGCAAGACTGGTACACCATGTCCATAGTAATGGACCGGGAGATAAATCCACACAGAAAGACCCCAACGGAGAGGCAAGTGAGGGGACCCCTGGGTAGATGAGCTCCTGCAAAACCTCCTGACCTGCCAGCCACTGCTCCAAAGCAAACTGGCATCATCAAATGCTTCTGTTGCGGCCAATTGGGTCACCGGGCATCCGAATGCCTGGCCCCCACACCTGTCCCACAACGCCAGCCAACTGCAGCGACCAGAGGGAGAACCACCCCCAGAAAGCCACCAGACATGAGCAGATTTGCCCGGCAAGCCGTAGAAGTTCCCCTTCCCATGATTGAAAATGAGGAATCTCCGGCTGGAGAATCGCCCCCAGTGACAGCTGACAGAAGAAACAACCTGATGGTGAGTGGAATCATCCACCCTTTTGCAGTAAGGGTCAAGTTGGTAGTTTCAGAGACTGGGGAGCAGGGGGAAATAGAAGCAATAATAGACATGAGCTGCATCAGGTGCCTAACTGGGCTCCCCCTTGCCGAGCAGCTAGGAATAAAGACTAAACCCTTAGCACGCCCCATCAGGTTTCAGCAAGTGGATGGCCCTCTGCCTCCGGTCCCTCCTGCCAGGGGCCAGCTTCCAGCTGGGGCCCCAACATCAGATGCAGCAGCAGCAGCAGTATAGAACCATTGCCAGGTGAACCTCCACTTCCTAAGGAATTTGGCAGCTGTTTTCAGTGAGGAGGACTGCAATCTCCTCCCACCTCACCGGCAAACGGACTATGCCATTGAGATAGAGCCGGGAGCTAAGTTGCCAAAACCAAAGATGTACTCTATGACACCTGCGGAAATGACTGAGTTGAGAAAGTACATTGACTTCATCGAGTCCGCAAAATCCAAAGTGGCGGCTCCGGTGTTATTTAAAGAAAAGAAAGATGGGGGGGGGGATGCGTGGATTTTTGCGGGATCAACTGTGTGTGCATACAAAACACCTACCCACTCCCCCTCATGAAGGACTTATTGAACCACCTATCGAAAGGCAAAATCTTTACCAAGTTAGACTTGAGGGAAGCTTATTACAGAGTACGCATTCAGGAAGCAGATGAGTGGAAAACAGCTTTTAACTACCCGTTGGGGAGTTTCCAAATCCGAGTCATGACTTTTGGACTCCAAGTAGCCCCTGCAGTCTTCATGCAATTGATAAATGAAGTGCTGCATGAACATTTATATAAGGGCATCCTAGTTTATCTGGTGACATTCTTATATTCAGTGACACTAGAGGAGCATGCCAAACTGGTGCAGCAAGTGCTGAAAAAGCTCCTAGCCACAAAACTTTACTCAAAGTTCTCGAAGTGTGAATTCCATAAGATCTCCCTAGACTACCTAGGCTATCGAGTGTCAAGTGAGGGAATTGAAATGAATCCGGAGAAAGTGAGAGCCGTGTTGGACTGGCAAGCCCCTTGAACCCACAAACAGCTCCAAAGCTTCCTGGGGTTTGCAAACTTTTATAGACAATTTATTCCTGCCTTTGTAGAAGTGGCCCTTCCTGTTATGGAACTGCTGAAGACTGGACCCCCTCCCGTGAAGCCAAAGCCCACTCAGCCACTAGTTTGGACTATGGACTGTCAAAAAGTGTTCAAGAAATTAAAATGCCTCTTTGCGGAAAAGCCTATTCCCCAACATCCGGACCCTGACAAGCCCTTCATTGTCCAAGCCAATGCCAGCAATGTGGCCATAGCAGCTATTCTTCTCCAGAAAAGTCCCCAAGGCCAGTTGTTGCCCTGCACATACGTGTCTAAAAAACTGACAGACACCGAGCAAAGGTGGGCGGTATGGGAGAAAGAAACCTTTGCAGTTTGGTGGGCCCTTCTTTCTTGGAGGCACTTCTTAGAGGGAGCTAAAGAGCCATTCGAAGTCTGGACTGATCACAAAAACCTTGAAGACTTCTCAAAAACTTTCCCTCAAACAAGTTCGCTGTGCTCAATACTTTAAATGCTTCAGTTTTAAATTAAAGTATATCCCGGGGGGGGGAGAACTTATTGGATGGCGCCCTGTCAAGAAAACCCCAATTTGACAGCCGCCGAAAGGAAGTCGTCCATGTGATGATTTCAGAAAGCCAAATTTCAGCCCAAGCCACAACTAGAACCCAGGCCAAGTGCCGAACTGACTTACCAGGAGATAACATCGTACCTAAAAGCAGTGCTAGTGAATGACCCGTGGTTCATGGAAAATAGGGATGACTTAACAATGAGAGATGGTTTGGCTTGGAAAGGGTCCAAACTTTATGTACCCAGCAATTTGAGACTATTGAT
>JANHFL010169754.1:0-10289 GCA_032468155.1 Oxyrhabdium leporinum
GGGAGAATATGATAGCAGTCTTCCAGTATTTGAGGGGCTGCCCCAAAGAAGAGGGGGGGGGTTCAACTTATTTTCCAAGGCACCAGAAGGCAGGAGAAGAAGCAACGGATGGAAACCCATCGAGGAGAAGAGCAACCTGGAATTAAGGGGAAACTTCCTAACAGTGAGGACAATTAACCCGTGGAACCGCTTGTCACCAGAAGTTGTGGGTGCTCCAACACTGGGAGAGACTGGACAACCATTTGTCTGAAATGGTATAGGGTTTCCTGCCAAGCAGGGGGTTGGACTAGAAGACCTCCCAGGTCCCTTCCAACCTGGTTATTCTATGTTCTATGTTCTTTCTCCTCTCACTGCAGCCTGCAAAAGTTCTCCCGGGCTGCAGAATCAGGCTGGGAACCCAACAAATTCTTGGCCCTGCCAACTGCTTGGGGAGACCTAAAATTGCACCCGGTCAATATTGCAACCGAGACCGCTTATTTGGAGACGTTAGCACCAGGTCTCTGCTTACCAGAAGGCAGGAGAGCAATACACAACACGGATGAACGGAGCTGGATGGGGCCTGGGAGGTCTTCTAGTCCAACCCCCTGCTCAAGTTAGAGACCCTATAGTAGGAGTGTCCCAACTGGCTGGGGAATTCCGGTCCACAACTGTTCAAGTTCCCACGGTTGGATACCATTTCAGACAGGTGGCTGTCCAATCTCTCCTTCAAAGCCTCCAGTGATGGGGCACCCACAACCTCTGGGGGCAACATCTATTCCACGGGTTGATTTTTTTTCTTCCTGACAGGAAATTTCAGCTCTGTTCGAAGTTGGATCCGTCTCAGATAGCTTTCCATCCGTTGCTTCTTAATTTCCTCCTATGCTTAGCCAGATTCTCCTCCTGTGCTTAGCCAGATTCTCCAGATGTCAAAGATCTGGAGAACGAGAAAAACGGAATAAGCGAGTTTGGATGCCATGATTTCTCAAAAGGTATCAGTTCCAAACTGAATTAAATTTCAGCCAACTAGAAATCTGGACGCCCCCAGCTGCAGTGATGTCAATTCCCCTGAAGGAGCCAAAAAATCTAAGTCGGGGGGGAGCGTGATCACAACCAAACAGGGCAAGAACTAACCAGGATGTCAGGAGGGAATTTTCTCCCCTTTTCTGGGATAAAACACCATAATAATAATAATAATAAAAAAAGACATCCAGAAGAAGGAAAAAAAAACATCTTACAGAATGTACCACCGAATACATAGGATCCGTATCGCACAAGACAGGAGAGCAACAATTAAGATAATTTTCCACAGGGGATCAAAAAAAAATCTGGCCTATCATCCATTATAGAAGGTCCCCTTGAGGACATCTATACTCTGTTCAGGAATTCCACGAGGGCCTCTCTGATGGAGGGTTATCGAAGCGCCTAATAAACACTTTTTATGCAAGGGAGGGGGGGGTCCCTTGCCTGGCAAGCTGGTCGCCTGCTTTTATTGTGCTTTCTAAATTCAATCAATCAATTCAATTCAACTCAAGTGCGCGATGAACGGTTGTGGGAGCTAGGTATCTCTAAAGTAGGGAAGGACTAGGGGGGACAGGAGAGCAGTCTTCCAATATTTGAGGGACTCTCACAGAGAGGAGGAAGGGGTCAACCTACTCTCCAAAGTACCCAAAGGCCAGACAAGGAACCATGGATGGAAACTGATCAAGGAGAGAAGCAATCTGGAATTAAGGAGAATTTTTTTGACAGTGAAATCAAGTTAACCAGTGGAGCAACTTGCCTCTAGAAGTTGTGGGAGCTCCATCCGTGGAGATTTTCAAGAAGAGACTGGACAACCGTTTGTCTGAAGTGGTAAAGGGTCTCCTATTTCAGCAGGGGGCTGGACTGGAAGACCTCCAAGGTTCCTTCTGGCTCTATTATGCTATGTTCTAGTTTCCAGAGCACCAGAAGGCAGGAGAAGAAGCAACGGATGGAAGCAGGAAGCAGGAAGCAGTTGTTGGAGAAAGTTGGCAAAACAGGTGGCTCAGTTCAATTGGAGCTGACCGAGAAGGAGGTTCAGCAGAAGCACCTCACTGAGGACTAGGAGCTTGGGCTTTCCAAGCAGCGGGAAGGCCTGCGGGAGTGCAAGGCCAGGTGCCGGCGCCTGGAGGCTCAGCGGGCTGAGATGGTCAGCCAGTTCCAGGCCATGATGCGGTCCCACTGGAACGAGGCCCTCTGGCTCTTCACCACCAGTGGTGCTTCTCTCCAGCCTTTGCCCAAAGCCCTGCAACCAGCAGGCTGAAACAGACCCCAAGTCGGAAGGTCTGCCCCCCTCAGACCCACAGAAAAAGACCCCCAAAGGGGAGCAACACAAACGTTCATTGCACATATCCAGCCCAGGGGCCATAGTTTGAGGACCCCTGATTTAGTGCAATATAAAAATTGCAAATAATTTTTCTGCGGACCACCAACATTTTCTCGCTGGCCACCAGTGGTCCACGGACTACCAGCTAGTGATCACTGGTGTAGGGTTTTCTGACTAAGCAGGGGGTTGGACTAGAAGACCTCCAAGGTCCCTTCTAACTTTACTCTCAACTCAAAACTCTCAACACTCTACTCAGATCACCTCCAGCAAACTGTACCGCAGGACTCTGGAGAGCTGTTTGCATCGGTAAGAAACTTGGAAATGAAAAAAAGAGGATACTGTTTTTCCCTCCAACCATCAACCCAATGGTAGCTTCGAAAAAAATCTGTTTTTTTTTTGCTTTGGTTTAAAAACAAACAAAATTCACAAAGAGGATTTCACTTCAGCAATACAATACAGATAGTCCTCAACTGACAACAGTTCAACTCTGACCATTTTTCACACTTACGACCATTGCAGGCGTCCCCGTGGTCACGTGATCAAAGTTCAGACGCTTGGCAACTGACATGGACTTATGACGGTTGCACAGTGTCCCGGGGTCATGTGATTTCCCCTTTTGCGCCCTTCGGACAAGCAAAATCAACAGGGAAGGCGGATTCACTTAAGCACCGTGTGACTGACTTAACAATTGCAGCCATTCACTTAACTGTGGCAAAGAAAGGTCGGAAAATGGAGCAAAACTCACTTAACAATTCCTTCAAGTGAATTAAGGATTCACTTAGCAACTGTCTCACTTAACAATGGAAATGTGGGGCTCCATTGAGGTTGTAAGTCGGGGACTACCTGCAATTCATTTTTGCAACTCAACCATAAAGCTCCTTCATGTTGGAAGCCACAGACAGGTTACAAAAAAATTAAAATGTTGCTCGCTTGAAAATGTGTATTTATTCACCGAAGGAGAGTCAGACAATTAAACCACTTTGTTATTATTTATTTTCATGGGAAGAATTTAGTACTTCCTCTATGCACAGATGCCCATTTCGAGTCCTTCTGAATCGATTAGGAAAGTCTGCAACTCTTCTTTGGAACAGCAAAAGGATGACTCCTTGCTGCAAACACATCTCCATTCACCGCAAACATTTCTATTTTGGGGTCTGTTTATTTTATTTTTTTCTTTATTTTGCATCCGTCGGGATCCTTGGAAACGCTGGTGCCACAAGCGGAAATCTGGGAGCCACACTCCGAATTAACTCTCATTAAAATGAAAGTACATCATTCAGGGAGTTCTGCACCACACTGGATTGTCTGCAAGTTGTGAATCCAAACACACAACCCTAGCTGCGTTCTGCTAGTCAGTGTGTCAATTATTTCCAGGATGAAAGAAATTAAATTAAAGAAATTCAGGTGGGCTGTTTAATTCAGGCGACGTCTCACCAAGTTCGATGAGATTCCTTTTCGTGCCGCTCAGTATTAAAAGCATGCGCTAATGTTCCTAGAAAACAAAACAGATAAAAACGAAGGACGAAAATTCCAACGTTGGTATGTTGAAAAGATTTTAATTTTGGTTTTACGAAGAAGACACCAACGCGGGAGGAGTGAAGTTCGTGGGATGATCTCGCTGCGTGTGAGGGCTGAAAATCCTAAATTCTTACCAGGTGAGAAAGCATAATGATTTAAAATGCCGTATTTCCAACGATCAAATCCCACAAAGAGAAAAACCACAGCCTCTCGAAGAAATCAGCATGGATTCTGTTAAGTGTTGCTAAATGCTCACGCAATGTGCTTAGCCAGGCCGGCTAAAGACTTTCCAAATTGCGTCCGTACAAATTTGGGAAGCTGACAAGCCACAAATGTCAGTTTCTTGCATGCTTTTCATTCAAAAGCATTTTGCCCAACAAAACGTTTAAAACATGGGAACTGCAAGCCAACGCTTTGCTTTGCAAGTATGTCCGCCTTTCCCAAGGGGGGGGGGAAAACCCGCCCAGTTTTCCTTCTGGTCGGTGGCATTCGGGACTGGCCACATCCACAACATGAGGACGAGACCTGCCATTTTGTGAGAGTGCCCCAGAGCCCGTTCCCAAACAGTTGCCTTATTGCTGAATGAACTTCCGCTCTGTTGCTTCTATTTTCAGGATCAGCAATTTACCGGATCTCTAACAGCCAGCACTGACTTTAATATCATGAGGAAAATATATATATATATATATATTTTTCCAACAGTATTTTTCTTTTTTTAATTATTGAAATAGTCAGGAATATCGCCAGGGGAACAAGAAAAGCAGAAAATACAACTTGCTTCATAAAGCTTCTTCTTTGTTGCAAATCAGATCTGAACTTCGTAGAAATCTATACAGTTCAGGATTTTATACACTCCCACAGAATAACAAATCAAAAACATTTTTATTGATAAAACCATCTATTTGCTTGTCCGTTTATATTATATTACGGATATAATTTCTCCAGTGACTCAACACAGAGAGATAAATGAAGCTCTTAACAAATTACTGATCTTTATATAAACAGGACCTGACTCCACCACAGATAAAACCAAAATTAAAATTGTGTTATAACAACCGCTATGAATTAAGCCCAAAATATTTCATTTTTAAAATTCAGGATATGCACGAATTAAAAAAAAACCTCGTATACTAATATTATAACAATAGTAATATAAGCTACCATAGAAACGGTATTCTAATGGTATGAAATTTTGGAGAAATAAATGAGTGGCTCTCTCTAAGTTTGTTGATTGCTTCCAAACAGACACAAAAATCACAACAATTATTAAGAAGCTGAATCGTTTCCCCTTCAGAATCTCCAATGAGGATCTGGAAGGACAATGCTGTTTCCTTCATCTGGTGCACCTCAACCGTTCATTTATGCTTCAAGAAATCTGATTCCTACGTATTTCAATCCAAATCCAAATTCAGAATGGAGCTGAAAGGGACCTTGGAGGCCTTCTAGTCCAACCCATTGCTCAAGCAGGAGACCCTCTACCATTCCAGACAAGTGGCTGTCCAGTCTCTTCTTTAAGATGGGGATGAAGCACCCACAACTTCTGGAGGCAACTTCTGTTCCACTGGTTAATTGTCCTCACTTTTAGGAAGTTTCTCCTTCGTTCCAGGTTGCTTCTCTCCTGGATTATTTTCCATCCCTTGCTTCTTGCTTGCCCTTTGGGTGCCTTGAAAAATAATTTGACCTCCTCATCTTTGTAGGAGCCCCTCAATATTGGAAGACCACTATCACGTCACCTCTAGGAGACATGTAAGTAAAAGTGGAAACAAACATGAAGAAACACTCACAGCCAAGATGAATAAACTAATGGAATTTAAAATTTCCCCATTAGCACCAAATCCCAGGGGGATTATTTGGCTAAGGGAGCTGTGGAGATCACTCCAGAAAGACCTCAGAAAGCTCCATGAGAAGAGAGAAGACCGGAGGTCCATCAAAGCTTCTTCTCGCTTCCTTTTTACGCCGCAGATGGGACCACGGGGGTCTTTTAAGGTCTCTACAAGCAAGGACCAGAAGGAGAACAACCCTGATCAGCTCCGAGATGCTTTCCAGAAAGACAGAAGCTGTGATCGGGTCCTTCTTGAAGGGCACCAGGTTGGAGAAGAATCTCATGTAGACCAAGACTCAGCTTCTGGACAGCCTCATCTCTGCTTTGCTGGATGAAGGTTGACCACCACCACCACCACCCCTCTCCCCAGCTTTGTCCCCTGCTTCTTTCTCCAAAAAAGACCCCGGGAAGAAGCTAGCAAGCAACCTCTCCGAGGGAAGAACTCCATCCTCCAAGGTTGGCACTCCTCTGGAGAACCTGGCCTTTCCATAAATGGTGCCCAGATGCTTCCTATTAAGCCTCTGGTCCTCCTCCTAAGCCCAGAGCAGAAAGATCCGATTAAAATAATATGCTTTTCCCAAATAAAACAGCGCTGGGCTGTTTGGATCGCGGTGCCAAGAAGAGTAACTGCAATCTAGAGAAAATATATATTGCCAAAAACAATCCACCCCTTTTCTGTCAGATGATAAAAAAAGGGGGGGAGGAAACACCCCCCCGCAAAACGATATGCACAGGGGGGGCCCGAGATGTCATATTTACACCCGCCCACATCTGTTGGGGGTGAAACGGGAATTTTTCGGCGCTCGGGAACCGTCCTTGAGGCACATCATTTGGCAATCAACGTTGGGCTAAAAGGCTTCTTTCTCCTGCCAAGAGGACAGAAGTTGTCAAAATAATAATAATAATAATAATAATAATAATAATAATAATAATAATAATAATAATAATAATAATAATAATAATAATAATCACATGACTCGACACTTTCACCGAGCTGAAAAGGGCAAGATTTCGCACCAGGGAGTCTATCTGGAAAAGGAGATTTGCATTTGTAGCGAAACCGTTTCTAGTTCAACTATTTATTTATTTTTTAAAATCAATATCGCTATGAGGCAGCTGGCAACATTTCCTAAAGAGGAGAAATGCGTCCTCGACTTAACCACCGTTCATTTAGTGACCGCCTGAAGTTACGACAGCCCTGAAAAAAATGACCTAAGGCCGTTTCCCACAGGATCGTTGCAGCATCCCCAGGGTCACGCGATCAAAATTGGGACGCTGGGCAGCCGACTCAGATTTATGACGGCTGTGCGTCCCCAGGAGACGTGACCTGCTTTTGCCACCTTCCAGCAATAAAGTCAAGGGGGAAGCCCGATTCACTTAACAACTGTGACAAGAAAGGTTGTGAAATCGGGACTCACTTAACAACTGTCTTGCTTAGCGACGGAAATTTTGGCCTCGGTCGTGGTCGTAAGTCAAGGACTACCTGTAGGAAGGAGTGGGATGGCTGAAGCATCTTCTTGATTTTTAAAAGGCACCTATTTATTATTTGGAAGCTGCAAATAATAACGTAATCGTACCGCTGCCCAGGGCGCTATCTAGCGACGTTAAATGGTGCCCCAATGCATCGCGATTAAAATCCAGTTTTGCTCCTAATGTACATTTGCAATTGCATCGAATGACGTTCAGCAGAAAAAACCCCCCACAGAATCACAATAAAACGAAGAGTTGGCATTCATCAGAATAGCCCCCTCGTTTCTCGCTTCTCGAACAACCGCTGGCCATCCCAAAGCTTGATCGACTGCGTACAAAATCAAAACAGGGCACAAATGTATTTCAAATTATACAAGACCCCCCCCCAGAAAACATTTTTAATTCAAATTCAACTGATTCAGATGGTTTGGCAATGAAAGTACACGTTGTGTTGGCATCTATCCTTTAATTGTGCTTATAATGTTTTATTGCAATCTCTAAAATTACAGAAACTTGTACAAATTTTCTACTAATAGCTTGTAAACGCCTTAAGCCAAATTACACGATACCCTCTTTTAGTAATTAGCAATTTAAAAAAAAATAATCCCTCCCCAAAATCATATAAGTCAGCTTCCATCTCCACCCTGTTTACAAATCGCACCTTTTATCTAGTTTGCTAGCTAATACTTTAAGATTTTTAACTTTTTAATTGTCTAGAATGGTTGTGATACTATAAGCCAACCCGAGTCGCTTAAAAGAGAGATGGGGGGAGGCATACATTTAATTTGAATAAATATAAGCAATTTGAAAACAAAACAAAAAGGATCTTAGAAATAACTATTTCTAAAATCTGTTGTGCATGAATCTGAAATAAAGAGATCGCTGACGTGAATTTCTGCTCAGGCGCAAAACATGGAGATATAGGAAAAATATGTGTATTAAATGATAAACAGTAGATAACCTATATTGTTTTCCTTTATATATTGTCATTTAATCTGGGCACGCTGGCACACATTAAAAGTGAAATTCTGTTGCCTGAAAGACGGAAACGAAAATAAGCATTTCAATTATAAAAATATATTTGCTCCAATTAGCTTCTCACATTTTGCTTTAGGCATTTGGATTTTAAAAAAAAATCACTAATATTAGAATCTCCATTTAATTTCAAGTTCATTTGGTTTTAGCACTGGACACTATTTGATAGCAAACTCTGCGAATTATGTTTTTACTGTATTTAATTTATTATGTTTTACAGTATTTAATTTACTGCGTTTTACTGTATTTAATTGATAATATACAATGGTATTTGAGTTATGAAAATAACTGCTAGCTGGATAAATACATTTTGGGCAGGGTAAAAAAAGTTTGCCAATTTTGCTACGAAATCCACAGAAGCATATTTTATATATATATATATAAATATGCCACGGAGCAATTTTAACTTTTTAAAAAAGCAGACAAATGGAAGTGGAATTATTAACCGTTTTTATACTTTGGAAAAGATTTCTGCTTGCATTTCAAACCTTTCTAGAATTCGAGAAAGAGTGTAGCACCTGCTTTTCAGAGTAAGAAATGTGATTAAAAGGAACGACATTTCTTACTTGGAAAAGAGGTTACCAGTCTCCTGATCTTGGGGTGCCCTAGGCCAACATGGCTCTTCTTTTCCTACGACGTCTATTCAAAAATTCAAAAATAAAATTCAATTTTTTTCCCCAAAATATCCAAAAAAATAATAATTCAAAAAAAGGGTAATTTGTACTTCATATTGCATGTTTTGACGGCAGCAAAAGAATTGTATTTGCACAGTATTGGAAAAATGAGGAAACGCCGAGAGAAGAATTTTAAAAAAAATTAGATTGCGCAGAAACGGATAGATTGACATTAAAGATAAAAGAGAAGGAAGATGCAGAATACTTTCAAACATGGGATTCGTTTTATAAATGGTTGGATAATAGAAGTAGAAATTAAGAGCTGGGAAAGCATTATGATGTAAGCAATCGACTCAGACTATAAACTGTTCACGAAGCACTTCTGTATGTTAAGTGAAAATGTACAAATAAACTACAAAGTACAACATTCAAAACAAAACCGCAGGCTTTTTCCTCCCTCCCTGAACTCAGGCATAGGAGGGCAAAGGAAGAATAATATAACAAAAGTCAGATCTGGATGGGAGAAAAAAAGGACATTTTTCCAGCCGTCTCCAGCAGAAGACGTTCCCCAGAGACCCTCAACCCTTTCAACGCAAGCAGGTCCATGGCCGGGAAGGATGGAGATGGAAGGAGAAAGGATGTTCCTTGAGAACATCAACTTGTGTCCAACGACCATCGAAACTCACCAAGAGGTTGTGGTGGATTGCACGCGGACACACAAAACACACACACAAGCACACGCTGTTCGGAGACCGAAGGGGCCTCGTTTCTGGACAAACATCTTACGCTCAAGACACAATGGGTTTCACACCCTCCTCCTGGAGAGAGGCAAAAACTCCGGGCAGAAAGAGGGCTGTCGGGAGACATGGGACCTCCTCCGTGGTCCGCTGAACGTGCCGGCATGCTGGGCTGCAGAACCGAGAAGGCGAAACCTACCACTGATTCTCTTCCTTGTGGGTACGAAGGCCAACCTCCCAACATCTGGATCTCGCTCCAGCAGACACTCCACACCAGGCTCACCCCAACGTTGGACAAAACCCAACTGGAGGCTTCAGCGGTCATCAAAGCCACCCTATCAAAAGCCAGGCAAAGAATTTGCATGTGGCTAACAGATACCAATTTTGTTAAGGTAAAACGGGTTGCGGGGAGCGATAAAAACTAATGCCTATTGCAATAGAAGAGAATATTTGCAAGTTCAGGGATGAACTGTGGGGTCCTTGGTGCTCGGTCAGCTTGGTGGTCTCTCTCGCAGACATTTCATGACCCAACTAGGGAACATCATCAGAGTTAGAAGGGAGAGGGGTCTGCAGAGAGGAGGAAAAGGAGGAGGAGGGGGGCTGTGGGGTCCTTGATGCTCTCTGAGCTTGATTGGGTTTTCTGCAGATGTTTCATGACCCAATTAGGAAACATCATCAGTGCTAGAAGGGAGAGGGGTTTGCAGAATAGAGGAGGAGGGAGGAGGAGGGGGAGGAAGGTCCTTGGTGCTCTCTGAGCTTGGTGGTTTTCTTTC
>JANHFL010169875.1:0-10286 GCA_032468155.1 Oxyrhabdium leporinum
AAATAGATATAATAATCTTGGCAATATATTCATTTTTATTGTAGCTATCCTACCTATCAGTGATAGTTGCAGGTTTTTCCATTTCTCCAGATCTGTTTCAATTTGCTGCATCAGTTTGTAATAATTATCTTCCTTAATAGTTACACATCTTGATGTCAAATTAATCCCTAAGTATTTTACTTTCTTAGTAATCTGAATACCTATTCTCTTCATTAACTCTTTTTTCTGCATTTCTGTGAGATTTTAACTAATATCTTAGTTTTTCTCTTTATTTATTTTTAATCCTGCCATTTTGCCATATTCCTCTATTTTTTTTTATTAGTTTAGGCCCTGTTTTTTGTGGATCTTCCAAAATGAAAACTAAATCATCTGCAAATGCCTATAATTTATATTTTTCTTTTTTTATTTCCATATCTTTTATCTATATCTTGTCTGATATTTCTATTTAATACTTCCAGTGTCAATATGAATAGTAGGGGAGACAAGGGACATCCTTGCCTTGTGCCTTTTTAAATATCAACCTTCTCTGTCATATCTCTATTTACATCACCTTTGCTGTTTGCTTGTAATATATTGCCTTAATCATATTAATAAATCTCTCCCCAAAATCTATGTCTTTTAACTGTGCTAGCATGAATTGCCAGTTCACATTGTCAAATGCTTTCTATGCATCTAGGAATTTGCTTCCCTGGGTGTGCTTCATAGTACTCCAGATTATTTGCTTCCCTGGGTGTGCTTCATAGTACTCCAGATTATTCTTATATTGTCTTTAATTTGTCTCTTAGGTAAAAATCCATTTTGATCTGGATGTACAAATTGGTTTAAAAATCTTTTAAGTTTTTCTGCAATTATTGAAGCGTATATTTTGTAATCCGCATTCAATAAAGATATCAGTCTATAATTTTTTATCTCTTGTAAGTCTGAGTCTTCTTTTGATATGAGCGTGATGTATGCTTCCGTCCATGAATTTGGTACTTTCACTTCTAACAGCACTTCATTTAACACTTCCAGCATTGGTATACTTAAGGTATTTTGCAATCCTTTGTAAAATTATGCTGGTAGACCATCTGGACCCGGTGTTTTACCAATTTTTTGTTTCGTAATTGCTTCTGTTAGTTCTGTCATTGTTATATGTTCATATAACATGGCTTTTCCTGTTTCAAATATTTTAGGTAATTCCGTTTTTTTAAAGTATTGTTTTATTTTGTCTTCTGAAGCTCTCTCTTGGTCATATAATTTTCCATAATAATTTTGAATCACTCTCTTTTTATCATTTTGATGGTAAAGGTTTCCTCTTCCATTAATTGATGTATCATTTTTTTTCCGTTTTCAATTTGTATGCTAGCCATCTTCCTGGTTTATTTGTGTTTTCAAAAAAAATTGTTTGGCATTTTTAATTTTTTGTGCTAATTCTTCTTTATTATACTTAACTTGTGTTTTGTTAATTCCATTTGGTTTTTTAAGTTCTTGTTTATTTTGTGGTTCTTTCTCTAGTCTCTTATATTCTTCTTCTAATGTCTTTTGGTTTTGTTTCTTCTTATTTTTCTTTCCCATAAAAGTTATGACTAAACCTCTAATATATGCCTTGGCTGTATCCTGTACATATTGTAATGAGGTCTCTTCTTTTCTATTCTCTTTAAAGAAAAATCTAATTATTTTTCCATGAATTGAATAAATTCCTTGTCTTTTAATATTGATTGGTTCAACATCCATCAATTTTCTTTTTGTCCTTTCCATGTGACTTTTATTGGATTATGGTCTGCCGAATTACTTGTTTCTATATTCAGTTCTTGTACATTAGATTTCAGTTCAGCTGACATACATATCATATCTATTCTTGACCAAGACATATGCCTATTTGAATAGAATGAGTATTGATTTTCCTTAGGATGTATCTCTTGCCATACATCTTGAATGCCTAATTCTTCAGCCATTAAAAAAAAAAGGCTTTGGGAGCGTTTTTCTCGCTTTTTTGTTCACTTTCCTGGTTTTATAATCTAGTTCTGCATCTACAATTGCATTAAAATCTCCCACTACACAAATATTTTCGTACTCCAATTCTACTATTTTCTTATGGAGTTTACTATGAAAGTCCTCTTGTTTACTATTTGGTGCATAAATTGCTACCAGGAGTATCTGTTTATAATTCATTGTTATCTCCACCATTAAAATCCTCCCTTCTTCATCCATAAATATTTGCTTAGCATTTATTGTTTCTTTTATATAAAGAGTTACTCCTCTCTTCTTATGTTTTGATAGAGAGGTGTATAGTTTCCCAATTTTGGGGTATTCCAAAGGTTTATTGTTTTATTTTTTAATATGAACCTCTTGTAGGCAAATTATATCCAACTTTAATTTTTCTAGTTTACTAAAAATCCTTTTCCTTTTTATAGCAGAATTCAGTCCATTTAGATTAATTGACAGTAATTTTATTTCTTCTTCCATGGTTTTACTTATAGATAGGTTTTGTTGTTCTAGTCACTCTTGTCTCTCTGTTCTTTTGCCTTTGCTCCTTCTCTCTTTGCTATTTCCTGTGACTCTCCTTCATCTTTCTTTTGTTGTGTATCTCTCTCTCCTGTGGCTTCCTCTTGTTGTCTGTCCTCTTTTTCCTCTCTTACTCTCATTTCCTCTTGTGGTCCAAAATAGTGATCATAAAATTGTTCTGCTTTTTCTATGGAATCTAATCTATGTCTTTGCTCCATCCAGGTCACCAGTATTCCCTCCGGTATCAGCCATCTAAAATTTACTCCATTCTTAATGAGTTGTTTTGTCAAAAATTGATATTCTCTTACTCTTACTCTTCTGGAGATCTGTTTTAGAACTACTATTTCTTTCCCTTTGTACTTTAAGGGCTCATCCCTCGCTCTTTGTAATATCTCTGCTTTTATTGCTTTTTTGGTGACTCTCACATGTACCTCTCTGGGGAGTCTGTTTCTTGTTGCATATCTAGTATAAACTCTAAATATTTCATCCATCTCAGTGAACAGCTTTTCTTTGGGTATCTCTAAAGCAGTTGCCAGCAGCCCTGCCATTATCTCCACCAGACTTTTTACTTTTTCTTCTTCAATATTCTGACAGTGCAAGAAATATTCAGCCTTATCCATCTCAAGTAATATTATTGTTCTCTCCTGACTTTTATCTGCCAATGTAAGTCTGTGATCAAACTCTTTCACTCTTTTCTCCATTTGTTCAGCTTTCTCTTCCACTTTCTGAATGTGTTGTTCATTTTTAATCATTATTTATTTATTTCCTTGATGTCTTCATGCATGGCTTGAATCAAAGCTTTCATCTCTGACTGCATTGTATTCATTTTCTCTTGCTGCAACATAGCATCCAATGATCTTTGACCTGCCAGACTAGATGCTGATGATGCTGAAGATGGTGCAGATGTGGTTTTCTTCATTTTGTGATGCTTTAACTCTAATTGTAATTGTAATTGTAATCCCAGAGCTGCGTAATTATAATCCACAAAGAAAGAGAGAATAGACTGTTATTTGTAATCCAAGAGGAAAGTGAAAATATAAATTGTAATCCAAAAATTATTAGACTGTTATTAATTCTACAAAAAATGTCCTCTTCTTCTCTTATCAAATTTGTAATCCACATAGGCCCAGCAAGCCCCAGTATTCAACCACCAACTATCTTATATCTTTAAAGGGAAAGTTCACAGAGCAAAAAAGAAAAGGGGAATATTTTGCTGTTCACTTTATCTCTTTAACTTCCGCTTGAGTTCCAGGAGCTGCACTATTTTAGAAAGTCTCAGGGTTTCACTCTCTGTCTCAGCTATCTAGCATAAACAGTTTACTGGTGCAGGTGTTATTTATTTTAACAGCCATCCTTTATCTTCTTCAGCCTCTCAAGGTTATATTTTCTTTTATTTCTCCATTGCACCCCTCAATGTCTATCAGCAGGTGTCACTGTTGCTTTGCTTCTTTCCCTTTTATTTTATATTGTATTATCCAATCCAGGTTTTCCAAAAAAGAAAAGTTATTTAAGTCCAAATTTTATAATCCCCAAAAGCTTCCAAGTTAGTCAATGTTATATTCACAGGTGCTTTGGCTTATTGCAAAAACTACTCTGGGTGATTTCATATTACTGGGAGGATAATATCCTATAATGACCACTGTGGCTGTCCTTAAAATGACAATTTTTAGCCAATGAAGGTCCGGTAGCCATGAAAAGAGTCCGGAAAGGTTGAAGGGAAATTTACTGTATCCAGTGTCTTGTGCTAATTCTTTTAGGTGCCTAATGTCGCTTTCTACAAATTCGGAGTTTTTGGTCAAATTAAAACAATACATACCATGAAATTCTTCATAACCATGATTGTGTCTTAGTAATAGATAATCAGTGGCTATTGATTTTTGAGCATTCAGGTTTTGGTAATCAAGTGTTCCATGAGCCATACAACTCTTCATCCTGAAAAACATGGCGACATTGGTTACAATACCATATGTAACACAAACATAGTTTCAACTTTAAAAAGAGTGGTGGGCCCGCAATCGAAAATGATGGAGTATGAGACTGCTAAGTAGATGTTCCTGAGCTTGGTGAAGTTCTGGATAGCCTGCGGGCACATAGCCACCCCTACGAGGCAGATTGACAGGATGTCTTTAACTGACTTTCCTCTCTTCAGACAAAAATCAGTAATGTTCAGTACCTCCCGTGCTAGATATTCTCAAAAATTTCCTTTATCAGGGAACAAATTTGCTTCAATAAATCCATCAGTCAGTGAGTTATAAGGCAAGTCAGATACAGTGTCATGGCAAACCTCCCTCATCCCCGCACAGTCTTCCCCATCATCCTGGTTATTAAAAATAGTCTTTAGACCCTACTTGTCTGTTTCTGGGTCCTTCCTCAGCCTTATGGGTGGGACTTTCGATGTTGGGGTTGGCTCAGCACTGTGATCAAGGACACATGGTTTGACTTGGTTCTAATGGATCCAGGCATCTTTCTCAGCTACCTTGATGGTTGTCTGAGTTGTCAGGAGGATCTGAAAGGGTCCTTTCCACTTGGGCTGTTATGGTGAGTTTCAGGTGAATGACTTGATTCAAGCTCAGTCACCCAGTTCTAATGGGTGAAAACTTTCCTCGAGTGGCAGTGTCAAGGTGCTATGTTTCCATAATCTGTGGAGCTGCTGGTGCAGAGCCTAGGGATGGGCTATCTATTTCTAGTTGAGGCTCTTTATTCTCTTCCCTTTTGTTTTTTCTCGATTTGGCATCTCTGCCCAACAGTACCAGTATGGTGTATGGGAGGACTTTAACTTAGGCCTCAGTGCTTTTAAAATTTGATATTCAAAAGTACTATAGTTGGGCCAAATCATTTTCCCTGCCTTGTCTCTGAGCAAAATCCACTCCTGGCATAATTTTCTTGCTTGTCTCTTCCTCATTCCTGCCTTGATGGGCAATTTCCTTTTGTTCCAGGCTTCAAGCAATTTTTCTAGTGAGAACCCTTGAGCTGGAGCTTCCCATGTTTCTCTAATTCCTATGTTGAGATTCAGTTGGATCCACCAGGTCTTCCATGTGGCCAAGCTTCTTTGTGAGCTTCCCATCCCACCTGTCAGTTTTCAGACCAAAAAAGAAAAGGGGGGTCTGGGAGGACTCTGGTTCCCTTTCAGAGTATGGGCACATCCTACTTAGGGAACACCCTGCCTATTGGTTTTCAGACCAAAAAGGGGTCTGGGAGGACCTCTGCTTCCCATAGCAGAAGTACAGGCATCTCCTTCCACAACCAGCCTCACAGTTTTCAGACCAGACCTGGGAGGACCTCTGCTTCCTTTTAGCAGTGGTATGGGCCCTTCCTAACTAGGATAGGACTTTGCTCAGGGACTTCTGTCAGTGTCCCAGCAACAGTATCTCACACTATTTCTCTTCCTGTCACTCACTTGGCTCCTGCTCCCTGCAGAAGGTCTCACACTCCGGCCAAACCCCTTTGCTTTCCAAAACACATCAGTCACGGTTTGGTGGAATAGCAATTGATCCAGGTATGGTTAGAAATGGCACCAAGGATCCAGGATCCAGCTCTGATTGAGATAGGAGCGACCTTCCACTCACTCACACGTGTCCTTTCACTCCCTTGGGGTTTCCCACAAGATTTAAATTTAGCAGTACTCACCTCCTTTCTGAGCAAGACTCAAAATTCCCTTTACTACCCTTGCTCCAAATGGGCAAGGTCCAGGAAACCCACCCACAGACACAAGGGATCTGCTGCTGGCAAGGTGGAGATCCAGGGCCAGGGCCATTGGTCAGGTTAGCTTGGAGTCTCATCTGGGGTGCCAAATTGTTGGAAGTAAAATCTGGTCCAGTTCCATTCTTAATCTATTAGTTTTCCGTTCTCTGTGCTAGCTGTAGCTGGCTATGCTTTGCCTATGAATAGGCTGCAGCTGGCAATGCTTTTGTTTATGAATGGAGCTGTCTAGCTACTAAGTTTCCATTCACAAAAAGCATACTACTTTTATGAATGGATACACAGGTGCTTTGGCTTATTGCAAAAAATGCTCTGGGTGATTTCCTATTAGTGGGAGGACGCGAGTCGGCTCTTGTCAAGGGAAACCTTTTTCCTTGCTTTTGGGAAGGTTTTTTTTTTAATCAACTATTTTATAAAAGGGGGGGCTGTCTTTCTGCGCCCCCTAAACACACCTCATAGAATTGCCACTTTGCCATTCATTTTATATTTAAACCCCTAATATTTTATTCATAATAAGTTCTTTGGCTGCAATTTTTGTTAGACCCCTCTAATTCCGTATTCACTTTTCCTGACTTAGTTGGTGGCTAGAATAATTTTATAAACAGCATTCTTACATGTATTTGCAAAGTAGATTTTTTCAGTTTTGCAAACAGAAAAATACTGTTGCAGGAAGTGTTGTATAAACTGACTAGAAAAGAAGGGGGTCAAATCCCACATTTCTAACATTAAAAAAGCATGTAGAGCATTGTGGATGCATGTGTGTGTATGAATGCGAAAATAGGGTTCTATTAATTAAATGAAGGAGGAATATGGTTAGAATTTGCATAGCTTTTAGTAAGAGCATGATTTCTGGATTCCCATAATTGAAATTGCTAGTTCAGCTGTATGTGGTTGGAGGGCTACATTAGTTCTGAGTTTGGGCCTATATTTCATTATTTCCGGGTTTTGGGACTATCCCCTTATTTCCTGGTTTGGGTATATGATATCAATTTTGATTTAGCAAAGTAGTCCCCCTTCTGGCTGTGGACCAATCAAAAACACTTTCAGAGGAAGGAATATGATGTCATATCCAGTTTGAGTCAATGCTACTTTGGGTCTTGTACCAATCAGAAGAGCTTCTGGGGGAGGGACCATGATGCCATAACCAGTTTGGACAAATGGGAGGATGTGGAAGTGATGTCACTGATAAAAAATGCTTATTAGCTCCCATTATAAAAAGATATGCACTACATATGAAACACATAGAAGCTTCACGGAGCTCAAAGATTCCTCATTCACACTTTATGTGGTCTGGTGATTAAGGCATCAGGCTAGAAACCAGAAGACTGAGTTCTAGTCCTGCCTTTGTCATGAAAACTGGCTGGGTGACTTTGGCCAGTTACTCTCTATCAGCCCAACTCATCTCTAAGGATTGTTGTTTTGGTGAAAATAGGAGGATACTTATTAGGTATGTTTACTACCTTGAGTTACTTATAAAATAATAAAGGTGGGTTAAAAATCAAATAAATATTTTTGTATGTTTGTATGCAATTTGTATGCAAGTCTAATAACCTCTGGCTTGGGGATTTTCAATAGCCATTTTCTTTGGGGCAGTGAAAAAGAAGAGAGTACAAGAAGGGTTGTATGGGTGGAACAAATAATTGTTTTTATTTGATTCATATCTAGAAATCCAAAGCAGATTTCACCTGTGCAGACCAGACATCTTTGCAGTAAATCATGTAACAGTGATATTTTGCAGCTCTGCCAATCAAAAGAGAAATTTCAATTATTGGTGTCAAATTTTGTACAAAAACAGAATAAAAACCATGATATTTGTGCACTGTCAGTGATTTTATCCAGAACAGTATAGGAGAGGCACTAGTCACTGAACAGCTGGCAAATCTTTTTGTGCAGTAAGCTTAGGTACAATTAGACAGTAAGCAATTATGCCTCACTGTTGCTCCGTTGTAACATAATAGCCCAGAGGAAGGACAAAATCCTAGTAGGCATCCTTAGTATAGTATATATCCTAAGCACATTTCCATATGACCAGCCATTCTTTTGAAAGTCTCATTTCAAAACCATTATGAAGCAGGATTTGAGTGGGTCATTCTTGCCATTTTACTTGCCAACCAATCAGAATATGCTCTTTCTGGTCAATAAAAAAAGCAGAGGTATTAGCCAATCAATTTTCAACTATTGGCCAGTTATTGAGTCCCGCACTGTGCTCTTTTACTTTTGCCCCAGCCGTCTTCCCACAAAAAAGATTAAAGGAAAAATCTAAAGTATCATAACTGTTTACCATGATGGCATTATATCCTGCATGCCCCTTTACCATGCATTTTGCAATTCCCCCGTTGCAAAGTTGCCTGTTTTATTTTCTAAAAGATAAACCTTATAAGCATGGCATCAGGAAGATGTAACTAAGTGCAATGAAAAGGATGCATGAACAATATTGTCTGATCACCAGGAGTTTCAATAATCTGTAAGCAAATTTGAATCCAGATCATCAGAATGCCCCATTTATTGGCATTTTAACCATAATGTCCCAATGTGAGATCATAAACTTCCTTTAAGTAACTCCTCCAATTGGCATTTTGCCAGGGGATGAAAAATTGATTTTTCTATTGAAATAGCATTGCTATCAGGAGTTACTTTCAACAGTTCGCTTTCTGTGGAAAGCCTTTCTTACCAACTCTTCCCCATCACCTTACGCCTGTGCTCAGCTTTGCAATCAGGAATTGTAGCCTTTTGAAATTTTTGTCTCCCATCCTCCCTCTCAAAGCTCCATTGGAGTTTAACATACTTTTTGTGAAATCTCCAATATCCTGTTGAACGCAGTGTTTGCAAGTGATCTTCATTCCTTCATTTCCATATTGACTAAAAGAGTTTCCCATACCTAATCTTCCTCCCTCCTTTTATTTTCCTGACAACAACCCTGTGAAGTAGGTTGGGCTGAGAGAGAATACCTGGCCCAATGTCACTCCAGCTGGCTTTCATGCCTAAGGCGGGACTGGAACTCACAGTCACCTGGTTTCTAGTCTGGTATCCTAACCACTAACGTAGCAGATTGCCAACCACTCAGGAAAGCTTTCCCCTGCAAGAAAATGACCCAGAATCGTTCCGATCTGCTGATATACTTCCACTATTAGAATTGTTGAGATATCTAGAATATACCAAGTGCCTTTGCTGTGGCTGCTCTGCTGATGGAGCGCCTCAGTTTCATTTTGAACCATAAGTTCTTTTATGTTAGCCAACAATATTATATGTACAGTTTGTGGCCAATGGGGAAAATAACCCTCAAGAGCCAACAGGGAGATGTAGTAAGATTTTCCATCTTTCAGAGACAGGGCTGCCTAGGTTTCTGTACCTCCTCCATGGTTCATTATGTGGAATAGATTATGCCAAACCGTAAATAGTAACCATTTCAGAATAATTTATTCAAATTGAAGCAAGTCTATGTAAATTTGCACCTCAGTCACCCTTGATAATATCAACAGTTAAGTGGTATTGGAGCATATGGATGAAGGGGAAAAAAATCACCAGGAAACAAAAACAGTGATGGTACTGTTATTGAAATTATTATTATTATTATTATTATTATTATTATTATTATTATTATTATTATTATTATTATTGTGTCCTTGCCAAAGACATGGGATAGGCAAATCTGGATGTTTGACGGTGTTACAGATATCGTCACAGAATGGAAGCTGTTCCAAGTAAAGCCACCTTCTGCAATTGACTTCTTTGCATAGGCGGCACTTACTGTCTGTCTGTTGCTGTCTTCTCAATTCTGGCTTTGTAATCATTTGTCCTTAAGGCTTGGTCTTGTGCAGCCAGAATTAATCCCTCAGTCTCTTTCTTTAACTTTCCTGCTCTCCGCCATTGCCAGGTCTTGTTATTATCTGCTTTCCCTGCTATTTTTTTAAATGCACTGGCCATGTAGTGTTTTGTCTTCCTAGGCCTCCATTCTGTTCATTTGGTCTTTCTTGTAGGTTAGTTTGGTCTCTTCAGTAGTCAACAAGCTTTCCTAGCATGAATAAATTATTATTATAAACTTTTATTCATTAAACATGAAACTCAGTCAACTGAACATTTAAAAATGTATCACAAATATCATT
>JANHFL010169916.1:0-10284 GCA_032468155.1 Oxyrhabdium leporinum
GTTTAATCT
Source organism: Oxyrhabdium leporinum (assembly GCA_032468155.1). Taxonomy (NCBI): domain Eukaryota; kingdom Metazoa; phylum Chordata; class Lepidosauria; order Squamata; family Cyclocoridae; genus Oxyrhabdium; species Oxyrhabdium leporinum. The sequence continues at coordinate 10 of JANHFL010169916.1, forward strand.
CAATTTAATATTTTATCTCATATATTGTATTGTCCATGTGTGTGTGTGTGTATACATTACATACATGTACACACACACACACACACACACACATATATATATATATATATATATACACACACATACATACATACGCTAATGTTTTATTTAAACTTAGTTTTGTCTATCAGTGACCTCTGAATGACCTCTGTATATGCAATGTGCTATTTAAATAAAATCCAGAGGTTCAGGTTTCAATTCCTCAAAGCTGTGCTAGCTGGGAACTATGGGAGATGGAGTCTTACATCTCTGGAAGGCACCAGATGGATCTTCTCTCTACTCCCCGCTGCCTGCCTGCCTTCCCATCAGCTCTTTGATGGGATCCAGGGGTGTCCACGCAAGTTAGTAAAAAGGGAAGCGATACATCTGCTGAACAGCTGTGGCTGCCCTATTGGCTTTTTTGACCCCCTCCCTGCTGAAATCAAAGAAAACTGACCTCAAAGTACTTCCCAGGTTGGAAAGGGTTAAAGGGCAGGTTGTGTTCCTCGGTTCCCCACTGGTTGTTCAGTAAACTGTTGCGCGCCACACATCTCCAAGGCTGCATGCGTGGATTAATGTTTAGAGCAAGTTCTTGGCCAGCCATAAGACTGATTTCAAAGCTTGGAAAGAGAGAGAAAAAAGTAGGCCTTCGGAATAAATAAAAGGGAGTCTGAATCCTCCCAGGTGCTTCCTCGGGTGAAGGTTAAAGGGGACCTAACATTGGCATTTTGCCGTGCCAGAAAAGAGTCCTGCTGTCGTACTTGTGAGCAGAGGGAAAGTTGGGCTGAAATGTGTGATGCCAGGGAGATGCTAGCAAGATAAGAACTGTGGCCCTGACTCTAGAAAGGCAGCTGTGCCCAATGGTTACAATTCCATTCCTCTGCCTGAATCCCAAAATGCATGCCCAAAGAAAGAGAGACCCGAGACCTGGTAGCATTCTTCGGAATAAACCCTCGCGCTGTGATGGTCCTGTTGGCTCCCAGACCTCCAGGGATGTTGCCTGTGTAAGGCACCTGCTGAAATAGGCAAGAATCCAGGTTATGCTTACCCCCCTTCTGACTGTGTGGCTCTTGTCGCTGCTAGAAGAGTTTAATACGGGGGAAGGGGTTAAATATTAACCCCCTCCTTAACGATAAAGAAGCTCATTTTCCCTTAAATAGTCCATTCACTGACCCCTTTTTCCCTTTCCCTGTGATCTTCAGAGGCTGGGTGAACCAAAGCAAAGAATAAGCAGGAGTGACAGGCCCAGTTAACAAGTTTCTTGGTACTTACTGGGTAGTAGAATGCAGGGTTGGTCATCATCTGGTGGGAGAGAAATCCAAAGAGGCTGTTACAAGCTCCATGTTTTCCTCCTAAAATCCCTAGCCCTGGATGTCCTTGCCTGCTGCCCCCTCCCCCCCCCCATTTTTTCCTTCTGAGATTTTGTGGTGTCCCATAGGAAGGATTCGGCAACGTGCCGTAAAGGTTCAGAAGACGACAGTTGCTGGCTTTGTGTGGCACATCAACTAGGTCACTTGAAGCCTTCAGGCTTGCCTTTATAACATTTGCCCAACTTGATTAGTTTTAATCTGGGTTAGTTTTGGAGAGGTAGCTTAGCCTGTTGAGAGTCATTCTATTGTGTTGAATGGAGTACACAGGATTAATAGAAAAGAAAGCAGAACAGAGAAAGACTCGCCGAGCAAAGGGCTAGGCCTTCTAATGAGTGACAAGCCTATAGAAGAGGCTTGATCTGCCTTTGTTCCCTTTGCTGGGAACGATGTCTAACATCTGGCTCTTGTCACATTTGTATGTGGATTCTGCTTGTTTGGACTTTTGAATTTTGGATGACGTTGACAACTTTGATCTGGCTCTGAAACTTCTGAAACTTCTGGACGACTCTTCGTCATGCTCCCATTCATGAAGCCAACTGTGCAGGCAAGCCTCCACTTTGCTTACATTGCTTTGTTCACCATAAATTGTAGACTGACTATCACCCAAGAAACTCCTTTTCTCTCTCTCTCTCTCTCTCTCTCATTATCTCTGCGTGTGTCTGTCTGTGTCCGCAACCAGGACAAGCAACTGAACTCAACACTTAAGACTCAGTTGAGGATTGTCACCTTTCTTCTGCATAAACATGGAAAGGTATTTGCACCAAGTCAAATACTCCACCGTGGCCTTGGCCCAACCATTTTTTTTGTGGATGGTTCACAGAAGGTCATCATCTCAGAATCTGGCTTTTCAGTAGAGAAAACACATCTGACAAACTTCTAATCTTGTGACTGAAAAGGCAGGTGGCTGTGTTCAGCAACTACACACTCTCTGGAATTCCCCTTTGTTACTAAGGATGCATGGGCACCTCCTAAGTTGAGGGCACACTTCTTAAAACTGCCAGGTAGAGAAACTCTGCTTTATGGACGTCCACAAGGGAAAGATGTGGTAAATTTGCTCCTTGCTCAGTTGCTCGCCCTCAGATAGTTATTTTTTTATAGCACGCACTGTCGTAAGCCAAGAAAGGCAGCCCTTCTTAGGAATGAAGAACATTTTATATGAAGAGCAACTTCAGGGGAGAAAGAGAAAGTGGCAACTTGGGAATTGAACCAACCCAAAATCAATTTCCAAGGAAAGATCAAGGATCAGGGGGTGATGACTTGTGGATAGCAAACACTCACTGTATTCCCCATTACTGGTCTTCCCATCACAATGAGAGACTGCAGCTCCAGGTGTCCTCTGGCACTGATGACCTGTATGTTTTGTGGTGGAATTATGTGCTTGTAGGTACAGGAGAGGTTCCCGTTCACCAGGATCTGTCAGAGGGTAAAATCAGAAGGATCAAGTTTCAGTTGAGATCATCAATTTTGTTTGCAGGAAAAACACTGTTTATTCTTGCTAGGAACACATTCCAGCCCAGAGCTGAGCAGAGTGGCCATACAAGGGGACAAAAAAGTCAAAATATGTCCATGTAAAAAGGGAGAGACTTTTATTTCACCAATACTCATTTTCTCCCCGCTGGAGCAAAATGTTTTGCCTTCAACTTCCCCCTTTAGTGACTATTTGCAGTTAGGACAGTGATAAGATAGCAACTTCACATCCAATCCTGGCATTTACAACCTTCACAGGACTGCAGAAAAAAATAAAAGTTGAAGTCTGATCAAAAAAGTCATGGCTTCACTTAACGACCCCAATGACTGCCTTGCTGGTGCCAGTTGTCACTAAACAGGGACTGTAAGTCACTTAAACCCTATCTGGGAGACATCAAGCTGGAAAATACATTTGTGGTTCATTACAGATAAACGTCGACGGAGATTTTCAGCCATCCAGGTCATGGCTGTCCCAAAGGTGCTTTTTCAAAAGGAAACTGGACTTTTTTTTGTTTTTTCTTGAAAATATTTTGCTTCTCATCCAAGAAGCGAAATCTTTTCAAGGGGAAAAAAACGAGTAAGTCCAGCTTTCTTTTGAACTGCATCTTTGAGATTACAGACAAATGGTGAATTCTGGGGGTGGAATGAACAGGCACCTGCAGCTGAAAAGGAGATGCTCTCATGCGTACCAACCTGGTATTCGGCCTCGTTGACAATGAAGATGATCTCCAAAGGCTCGCCCTTTCGGAAGGGCATCGTGTATTTCTTTTCCTTTCCCCACCTGCCAGACTGAAATGTGTTGAGCACAACTTTGTTCACATTAAATTGAGGCTTGAAGTGGAAGGGAACGTCAGCCCCCTTATGCTGGCCACAGGCAAAGTCCACCTGGAAGGTCACCCAGAAACTGGAAGCGGGAGAGGGGGAAAAAGAAAGGAAAATTAAATGGGAGCTGCAGGAATCTCACGCAGCAGAGGTTTGCCCCCTCCTTCTCCTTTGCCCTGAAGCTAGAATATGTACAATACTCGTATTTTGCTTGAAGAGAAGAATCAAGTTTCTAGCCCTCATGGCTCAGCTGGAGTTGAAAGAAGCAGGAAGTGGAACAATCGAAAGAATTAATAAAGGCTTTAATGTGGGCAAAGAATTGGGATTATGTAACCTACTCTTAGAACATCTTATCACTATTTTTTTTTTAAGTCAGGTAACGTCTTCCTTTCCTGTGTGCCCCTAAAAGCGTGTTACCTTTTGATGTGTTTGAGCACTGTGCCTTGCAAGTACACAGCCAGCCCAGGACGGAGTCCACCAGGAACAGAATGATGGTAAGGGAGAGCCTAGAAGACAGAAAATGATGGACCAGGCCAATGACGTTATTGCAAAACACAACTCTGACTTTCGAACCGGCCAACCACAACTCCTGCCTTGTATCAGCCTTTCCATCAGGTCAAACCAAGTCCTCCTGGGAGGGCCTCTGATAAGGATTAATCCCCGCCCCCCAACGTGACAGCAGAAGAAAAGCACGGAGGAAGCACCAGAACTACAGCCACTGACTGGTTCTGCTTTAAGTGAGTCTGTGGGTCGAGCAAGAGAGGCTGGATGCCAGCATCTTATCAGATCTCTCCACGCACTGGAGGAACTTCTAAGGAGAGAAGAAACCTCGCAAGCGTGAGGGACAGGCTGGCGGGACCAGGAGAGAGTTTGCCTTTTTCTGTGCATTTCTGGAGCCTTTATAGGAGAACTGTGTTTCATCTGTAGAGGGGTGGTGTGGGCTGTTGCAGTTGTGCACACCGGGTGCGAGGAATTATGCTCAGAAGGAGGGGACTCAAACCCCAAAGAATTGTAGGAACTTTGACCAATTTATTTTTAGAAACAAGTGACAAATATTTTCCTTTCTGTCATGGGCAGTCATCCCATGTCCCAGAGTCTGGCTTTGCAGTGCAGAAAACAGCAAACTTCTCACGTTGCAACTGAAGAGGTTGGTTGCCATATTCTGCCACTACGCACCTCTGGCATCCCCCTTGGCTAATAAGGATGTGCGGGTGTTCTCTATGCCATTCTGGGAGTTGGGGCCCCACATCTTCAAATTGCCAGGCTGGGAAACTCTACTTTACGGACTTCTGCAAGGGGGAAGCGCGGGACCTTCCCAAGGGGAGGCCAATTTTTCCATAACAAATGCTTACCATGTTCCTCTTCATTGGTCCTCTCATCACCATGACATATTGCAGCTTCAGATCTCCATCGGCGTTGATGTCCTGCACACTTTCTGCTGGCATTTTGTGCTTGTAGCTGCAGAAGTGTTTGCCGTTCACCAGGATCTGTCAGAGGGCAAAGCCAAAGGGATCAAGTCTCAATTAGGATCAGCCTAATTTTCTTGGCAGGGAAAAACCTGTTTGTTCTTCTCAGGAAGACATCCCATCCCAAAGCTGAGCAGGGTGCCCATAGGAGGGGTCAAAAGTGTCAAAATGTACATTTAAGAAGGGAGAGGCCTTTATTTCATCACCAATACCCATTTTATTCCCTCTGAACGAAATTGTTTTCCCTTCGGCGGCAGACTGTCCTCATTTAATGACTGTTTGAGATTTGGATAGGGATGAAATAGTCATTTTGTGACCAATCTTGGCATCTATGACATTCACAGGGCTGTAGAGCAAAAAAAAAAGCTGAACTCCGATCATAAACACGATCACAGTTTCATTTAGCAACTGCATCGCTCAATGACAAAGACGATGACCCCAGTTGTCACTAAAAGAGGACAACCCAAACATCACGTCAACCCTACCTGGAAGATATCGAGTTGGGAAGGTTGACATTAAACACGCTGGTGTTTCGTTCCAGGCAAATGGTAAATTCTAGGGGTGAAACGAAAAGGCCCAAAGGGGCCTCTGTCAGCTGCACCAACCTGGTATCCGGCCTGAGTGACGATGAAAATGGCCTCAAAATGCTCGCCCTTCCGGAAGGGATTCTTGTGTTTCTCTTCCTTGCCCCACCTGCCAGCCTGACGTGTGTTGAGCACAAGTACGCCCGCGTAAATGTAAGGTCTGAAGTGGAGGGAAATGTCAGCCCCCTTATGCTGGCCATAGGCAAAGTTCACATTGAAGTTCAACCTGGATTTGGAAGAGAGAGGGGAGAAAACGAAGAGGAAAATTAAATGAGAGGTGCAGAAGTCTCAGGGTACAATTCTGCCTCTCCCCCCCCCCTCTTTTTTTTTCTCCTTTGCCCTGAAGCTAGAATCTGTAGGTTCCTGCGTTGTTGTTGTTTTTTTCCTTGAAGAGAAGAATCAAGTTCCTAGCCCTCATGGCTTAGTTGGAGTTGGAAGAAGCAGGGAAGTGGAGCTTTCTGAAGAATTGAGAAAGGATTTCATCTTGGCACAGAAATTGGATTATATAAACTTTCCTTAACAACAGAAAGATCGTATGACTGTTTTGAGTAAGGTAGCATCTTGTCTTTCCCGCGAGCCCCCCCCCCCAAAGCGTGTCACCTGTTGCCGTGTTCAGGCACCGTGCCCTGCATGAATACCAACATCCTCGGGTGGAGTCCACCAGGGACAGAGTGGTGGTAAGGGAGAGTCTGGAAAACAGAAAACGATGAACCAGGCCGGCTGGCTTTGCTGCAAAACACAACCTTGACCTTCAAACCAGCCACAATGAGTCCCTACGCCAAGAGCACTGAGGGCCCCGAGGGGCAGCGACCCTTAGGGGCCAGGGAAGATGTATGACCGGAGGGGAGACAGAGGGAGTGGCAGCTTGGGGAATCAAATCAACCCAGAATCATTTCCCAAAGAGAGATCAGGATCAGGAACGGTCCCAAATGGTTCTTAGCGAGCACTTACTGCGTTCTCCATCACTGGTCCTCCCGTCATGGTCAGAGACTGTAGCTCCAGATCCCCCTGAACACTAATGACCTGCACTCTTTGTGGGGGTGTTTTGTGCCTGAAGCTGCAAACGGGCTTCTTGTTCACTATTATCTGTCAGATAATAATAATAATCAGTCTCAATCGGGATCATCCATATTGGTTTTTTTTTCCAGAAAAAAAAAACCCCTGTTTATTCTTGCCAGGGACGCATCCCACCCCAAAAGCTGAGTGGAGAAAGAGCGGGACAAAAAGGTCAAAATATGTACCTATAAATAGGGAGAGGCCTTTATTTCACCGATAAACTTTACACACACACACACACCCCAAATCAAAATGTGTTCTCTTCAGCTACAGGTAGTCCTCATTTAAGGACTGTTTGCGGTTAGGACAGGGATGAAATAGTAACTTGTGACCGACCCTACCATTTACCACCTTCACGGGGTTGCAGAACATGGAACATGGAAAAGCTGAAGTCTTACGATAAATACAGTCACGGTTTCATTTAGTGACCGCATCATTTAATGAAAAAGATGCTGGTCTCAGTTGTCACTAAACAAGGACTACCTGTACATTACTGTCAACCCTTTCTGGAAGATATCAAGCTGGGAAAGTCGGTATTAAGTACATTTGTGGTTCATTCCAGGCCAAGGGTGAAACCTGGGGGGGTGGGGAAAAAGAGGCATCTGTAGTACCAAAGGAGCTCTTGTCACGTGTACCAACCTGGTATTCAGCCTCTGTGACAATGAAGATGACCTCGAAATACTTGCCCTTCTGGAAGAGCATCTTACAGCTGTTTTCATCTCCCCATCTGTTGGCCTGAAATGTGTTGAGCAGAAGTTTCCCAGAATCGAAGCAAGGGTTGAAATGGAAGGGGATGTCGGCTGCCTTATCCCGGCTGTGGGCAAAATCCACCCAGAATCTGGAAGAGAGAGAAGAAACTTAAACAGGCGGTTCGGGAATCTCAGAGTAGAGTTCTCAGTGCCCCCCCCTTCTCCTTTGACCTGAAGCTAGAATCTATTGGGGTTTTGCTTGAAGAGAAGAATCAAGTTTCTAGCCCTCGTGGCTTAGTTGGGGTTGGAAGAAGCTGGAAGTAGAACTATCTGAAGAATTCAGAAAGGCTTTAATCTTAGCAGAGAATTTGCATTTGATAAACTGCCCTTAAAGGCATAATAATCCTATTACTATTGTTTTGAGCAAGGTAGCATTTCCCCCTTTCCTGTGCGCCCCCAAAAGGAACATTACCTTTTGGCCTTTTGGGGTACTGTGCCTTGCATATATACAGACGTCCCAGGTTGGAGTCCTCCAGGGACAGAATGATAGTAAGGGAAATCCTGGAAGACAGAAAACAATGAATCAAACCAGTGATTTACGGAATTGGTTTGGCGGTTTGCACCACCTTTCCCTGGAAGATTACAACTGACTAAGCTCTTGGCCCACAGGAATCCACTTTAGGAATCCATAGTTGAAAGGTGGTCCCATCCAAGACTCTGCGGATCTATCCAGGGAGGGAGAGGCAGGACGATTGATGATGCTCAACCTTCACATCCTGAGGGTGAGCGGGGAGGCAACTAGGAACGCTTTAGATATTTTTCAGCAAGCTCCTATCTGGCTCAATGGTCGATTGGGATGCTGGAGAGGTAGATTCCTTTGAGATGGCTTTCCTGCTCCCTCTGCCAAGTTCCCATGAGAACTCAGAGGCCATGCAGGAAGGCGAGGGTGGCTATGAAGATGCCACGGAAGGGTTAGATTGTGTTGAAGGGGAGGGTGATGCAAGAGACTGAGTGGCACAGCCTGGAGGCAGAGTTCAAAAAGGGGATCGGCCTAGAGTCCCTATATAGTTACAAGCAGACTAAGCCCAACCACCCCTTGAAGAACACTGACCCTTATCTAACTTGAGTGGGGCTCACACGTGCCAGGAATTCTATCAGGCCACAGAGGCAGAAAAAAGAACAACGATATCACAGCTCAGATTCTGAGTCAGAGGTTGTTTTGCTGATCCTGTGGAATGTCAACCTCAGGAAGGACCAAGCCAGACATCACAGGAGGCGGGGGAGTCACAAGCACCACCTGAGCCGCTGGACTTACTGGGACAGGATGACCTAAGGCTTCCCACTCCCCACACCAGATTAGTAAAAAAAGGAAAGGCTGAAGTCTATTAGGCTACTTGCCAAGCAAAGGAGTAGACCTTCTAAAGAGTGACAACTGACCGCAGCCTAGAGAAGAGATTTTGCTCTGCCTTTTTTCCCCTTGCTGGGAACAACGTCTGATATCTGGCTCGTATGACATCTGTGCGTGGGTTCTGATTTTTGGACTTTTGATCTTTGGACTGGTGGAGAACTTTCATTTGGCTCTGAAACCTTGGACTGACTCTGGATGACTCTTGACTATGCTCCCATGCACAAAGCCAACTTTACAGGCAAGCCTGTGCTTTGTTTACATTTCTTTCATCATCATCTTCATTTAATGACTCCATAATCCCTTGCGGGGTGGAGTCTGGGCAACTGAATGGAGCTAGCGGAGTGTTTTTTTAATGGCCGGATGCCCTTCCTGTTGCCAATGCAGAGTTTTATTCAGCAGATATATTCTCAGCGTGCCCAGAGAGAGAAATATCTGCCTCTACCTACGATCGAACTCACAGCCTCCTGATTGTGAGGTGAGAGCTCCACTTCTAGGCCACCGCACCCCTCCTTTGTTTACATTTCTTTTTTCACTGCAAATTGTTCAGCCTCTTAGTGACGCTGAAACACTCTCTTACTAAACACTTACCAAGTTGTCCATCATTTGTCCTCCCATCACAGTCAGAAATTGCAGCTTCAGTTCCCCGTTGACACAAATGTCCCGCACATGTTGTGGGTGATTTTGGTGCTTGTAGCTGCATAAGAGGCTCCGATTCACCAGGATCTGTCAGAGGGCAAACTGAAGGGATTTGCATACATGTAAAAATGGAGAGGCGTTTTTTTTCACCCATACGCTTTTTGCCTCCTGGATCAAAATGTTTTCCATTTAGCTGCGAATTGTCTTCCTTTAGTGACTGCTTGCAATGATAAAATAGTAACTTTGCAACCAATCCTGGCGTTTACAACCTTCACAGAACTATAAAGCAAAGAAAAGCTGAGGCCCAATCATAAACAGTCATGGATTCACTTAATGACTAAGCTGCTGGTCCCAGTTGTGGTTCACTAAAGGAGGACTACCTTTACATCACTTAAACCCTATCTGGAAGATATCAAGTTGGGGAAGTTGCTATTAATTACATTTGCGGTTCATTCCAGACAAATGGTGAATTCTGAGCTGGGGGGGGGGGACGGGACACAAAGAGGCACCTGCAATCCCAGAGGAGCCTCTGCCAGGTGTACCAACCTGGTACCCAGCTCTATTGACAAAGAAGATCATCTCGAAATGCTCGCTCTTTCGTAAGGACATCTTGCGTTTCTCTACATTTCTCCACCATCCATTCAGAAACGCGCCAAGCAGAATATTCTCCTCATCAATACGAGAAGTCATGTGGAGGAGACGGTCGGCCTCCTTTTGCTGGCTGAGGGCAAAATCCACCTGAAAGCTGGAAGAGAGTGA
>JANHFL010169937.1:0-10283 GCA_032468155.1 Oxyrhabdium leporinum
GAGCTCACCCTTTTCATTCAAAATATCTTTATATCTAACAACATTTCCCATATTAAAAATATTTGGATGTACGAGTGGTGCCATAGTCAAACACCAGACTGCTATTTTTGAAATAATGCTGTTCTCTAATTTTCTCCCATACTGACAATAAAGCATTTCTTATATGATGTCTTTGGAAGTATTCGTGTATCTTGTTTTTCCCATACCATAAGAAGGCGTGCCAACCCAGTTGCAAATCATGTCCCTCCAGTCAATAATCTTATATTCCTTAATAGAATCCATTCTTTCATCCATGTTAACACTGCAGCCTGGTAATATAATTCCCAACTTGGTAGTCCAAAACCTCCTCCAGTTCTTGCATCTTGTAACATTTTTAAGTTAATTCTTGGTTTTTTCCCCTTGCCAAATATATTTTAATATTATTTTATTAAGCTCCTCAAAGTATTTTTTTTATCCAATTTTATCGGAATTGTTTGAAACAAATAATCTCAGCAATATATTCATTTTAACTGTTGCTATTCTTCCTATTAATAATTGCAGACCTTTCCATTTTTCCAAATCTATCTTAATTTGCTGTATCCGTTTATAGTAATTATCCTTCTTAATCGTTACACATCTTGCTGTTAGTTGCACCCCTAGGTACTTTACTTTCTTAGTAATCTGAATGTCCAATCTCTTCATTAACTCTTTTTTCTGTTTTTTTCTGTGATATTTTTCGCTCTTAGTTTTTTCCCTATTTATTTTCAATCCTGCCAATTCACTCTTCTATTTTTTTTTAATAGCTTAGGTCCCGTTTCTTGTGGGTCTTCTAAAATAACTAGAGCGTTTGTAAATGCCTGTAATTTGTACTCTTCTTTTTTTATTTCCATACCTTTTATTTCCATATCTTGTCTAATGTTTCTATTTAATACCTCCAATGTCAGTACAAATAGTAATGGTGACAAGGGACATCCTTGTCTTGTACCCTTCTTAATGTTAACCTTTTCAGTCATATCTCAATTTACCATCACTTTTGCGGTTTGTTTATAATATATTGCCTTAATCATCTTAATATATCTTTCCCCAAAGTCCATCTCTTTCAGTTGTGCTAACATAAATTGCTGGTTCTACTTCTACCTTCATGGCCAGTTCAAGTCAGTGTGGATAGCAGAAGGAATAGCTGCATCCTAAGCCTCCCGCAATGTGGGGTATGCTGGGGCTCAAGCATTTGCCGCTCCTTTTCTACATCTATGTGAAACCGCTAGTGAGGCCATCCATACTTATGATACCCAATTATGTACAGGTAGCCCTTGACTTACGAAACTTCATTTAGTGATCATTTCCTAGAAGCACCCCGTACTTGCAGAGCAAGTACATGTTAAATATGGTGGCTTTGTATTTTGCCATTTGCTAGTAGTATGTGTCAGCAGCCAAAATAGCTAATACAATCCTTGGTTGTATAAACAGAGGCACAGAATCAAAATCATGTGACGTATTAGTACCACTTTATAAAGCCTTGGTAAGGCTACACCTGGAATACTGGATCCAGTTTTGGTCACATTAGAAAAAAAATGTTGAGACTTTGGGGAAAAGTACAAAGAGCAACTAAGATGTTTAAAGGCCTGAAGACTAAAACATATGAAGAATGGTTGCAGGATTTTGGTTTGGCTAGTCTAGAGAAAAGGACTAAGGGAGACACGATAGCTGTATTTCAGTATTTGAGAGGTCGCAACAAAGAGGAGGGGGTCAACTTATTTTCCAAAGTGTCAGGGGGCAGGAAAAGAAACAATGGATGGAAACTAAACAAGGAGAGAAGCAACCTGGAATTAAGGATAGACTTTCTAACCGCGAGGATAATTAACCAATAGAACACCTTGCCTTTAGAGGTTGTGGATGCTTCATCACTGGAGGCTTTTAAGAATAGACTGGAAAGCCACTAATCTGAAATGATATAGGGTCTCCTGCCTAAGCAAGGGGTTGGACTAGAAGACCTCAAAGGTGCCTTCCTGCTCTGTTTCAATTGATTGTATATACGGGATTTATCGGTTTCTGTATATGGCTCTGCATTTTTCCATTTGCATATTCTGTATTAGGGTTTTATTGAGTCACTTTGTGTTGGGCTGCCATGTACATTTTCTTAATAAATAAAAATACGTACATGCATATTTATATCCTGCCTTTATTATAAGTAGAAATAATACCACGCTTGTTAGGTAAACGTGGGAATAAAGTAAAATCTCAAGAGACCAGTGACAGATCCATCCCATATTGTTGCTAAGAAAAGAACATGTCCATCAAATCCCAAGGTATCAATCATAAGTTGAAGGAGACTTTTTACAACCAGTAGAAAATTGTGGGCACCAGTTTTAAAGCCAGCACAGGTAGAATAAAATCTGGGGTGGGAAGGAATATATCGCAGACTAGTTCCTTCTCTGCTTTTACACTGTGGAGGAAACCAGGCAACTCAACTTGCTCATGGTTTCTCCTCTGATCTGACCTCAATCCGCCTTCTAGCTGCTGCTTTGACTCTGGGAAGAGCTATACCCCCACACCATCTGATATAGCAGCTAAGTGAGCCTTTTCCATTTCAGACCCTGCCCCATGAGACAATCTTCCCTCTGACGTTTGGCAGCCCTTTATCCTCCTAGTCTTCCATAAAGCAAGGAAGATCTTGCTGTTTCCCTAAGTCCTGGGATAAGAAGAGATGCCTGCTCATCAGAAACTTGATTTGGAACCAGATGTTTGCTTATATTTATTAACTTTATATGCCGCTAATACTGCAGTGATTTTGAGCAGGGGGTTGGACTAGATAATGAAGTCTCTTCCAACTTTATTATTTTGTTCTATTCCTCCCTCATGTTTCATACTAAGAGGTTTCCTAAAGAGAATCATGCAAGTAATTAAATGTTTAATTGTTCAGCTGGGTTTCCAATGACAGACAACAAAATTCAAGATTCCTCTACACACATCAAATGTCTCATGTGGAATTTCTTGTGTAATAAGGAAGGAAATTTGTGTAAAACACTATTTGCAATCTAGCTATTTGAATGGCTACTCCCCTATGTGTAACCTTACATGATTTATAAGGTTAGACCTACTACTGAAATCTTTCCCACAATCCGGACACTCATATGGTTTTTCTCCTGTGTGAGTCCTCTGGTGTATCACCAAATGGGAATTCCAAGTGAAACTTTTCCCACATTCAAGACACTCATATGGTTTCTCTCCTGTGTGAGTCCTCTGATGTTTCACCAAGTAGGAATTATGACAGAACTTTTTCCCACAATCTGGACACTCATATGGTTTTTCTCCAGTGTGAGTTTTCTGGTGTATCACCAGGTAGGAATTCTGAGTGAAACTTTTCCCACAATCTAGACACTGATATGGTTTTTCTCCTGTGTGAGTTTTCTGGTGTATCACCAGGTTGGAATTCTGACTGAAACTTTTCCCACAATACAAACACTCATATGGTTTCTCTCCTGTGTGAGTTCTCTGGTGTCTCAACAGCTTGGAATTTTGAGTGAAACTTTTTCCACAATCTGGACACTCATACAGTCTCTCTCCTCTGTGAGTTTTCTGGTGCTTCACTAGTTGAGACTTGCAATTGAAACTTTCCCCACATTCTAGACACTCATACACTTTCTCTTCCGTGTGAGTCCTCTGGTGTTTCACCAAGTAGGAATTCTGACTGAAACTTTTTCCACAATGACATTTATATGTTTTGTCTCCTGTGTGAGTCCTCTGGTGTTTAACCAGGTAGGAATTATGACTGAAACTTTTCCCACAATGACATTTATATGGTTTGTCTCCTGTGTGAGTCCTCTGATGTTTCACCATGTCAGAATTGCTACTGAAACCTTTACCACAATTGGAACACTCATATGGTTTTTCTTGTGTGTGAGTCCTCTGATGTACTACCAGGTCAGAATTCTGACTGAAACATTTTCCACAACTTAGACACTTATATGGTTTCTCTCCTGTGTGAATCCTGTGATGTCGCACAAGGTGGAAATTTTGAATGAATCTTTTCCCACACTGCAGACATTCATATGGTTTTTCACCTGTGTGAATCCTTTGGTGTATCACCAGGTCAGAATTCCCCTTGAAACCTTTTCCACAATCTGAACACTCATATGGTTTCTCTCCTGTATGTATCCTCTGGTGTTTCACCAAGTCAGATTTCCGAGAGAAATCTTTCCCACAATCAGGACACTCATATGGTTTCTCTCCTGTGTGAGTTCTGTGATGTTCTACCAGGAGAGAATTCCAACTGAAACTTTTCCCACAATCTTGGCATTCATATGGTTTCTCTCCTGTGTGAGACCTCTTGTGTATCAGCAGAGTGGAATTCTGACTGAACATTTTCCCAGAATCCGAAGACTCATATGGTTTCCCTCTCTGGTGTATAACCAGGTCAGAATTCCAAGTGAAACTTTTTATATAATCAGGACATTCAAAGATTTTCTCCCCAGTGTGAGTCCTGTTGTGTCTCACCAGATTGGCTTGCATGCTAATTTTTTTGCCACATTGGGAGTATTGGTAGAGCTGCTCCTGCTGCATCGGCCATTCCATGAGTCATGGGACTCCTATTCTGAGTAAAGCTTTTACCGTACTCAAAGCATTTGTAAGGGTTTCCAAGGGATGGATCTTCCTGTGGATAAATTAACTGTAATCTGCAATCTGTGTTTCTCCCGCAATAGGCTGTCTTTGGGGTTTTTACAAGACTGATATTCTTGGATTCATGAGGTGAAAAATATTTCATCCCTTATTTGGTGGTGCTTTGATTGAAGACACTCGTTCCTTCTTCAACGGCTTTCATTAATGCCTTTAGTTATCCAAGGTATTTTTTACTTCCCACTGATGTCCAGCTATTTCACAATTTTTTTGAATTTGTTAATTATATCTTTTTACATTTTCATGCAATATTTTCTTGAGTTCCACATAATCTATTTTTCCACCTGAAAACTCTGTTCCTGTTGTTCTCTCCCTTGTCTCCCTCCATCTGGTCAGGAAAGAGAATTTTTAACACTCTCTGGAAGAAATGGAAAAGATTTGGATTGATGGTTTGTTTTGCATTTTAACGCTGCTTCTCATTCTCTGTTGTCCAGAGTGCTCTTTTGGCATCCTCCGTTTCTAGAAGGTTCATGAATGGATTAGTTTCATTATTGTTTAAAAAAATGGATGCAGAACCTGTAAAAAGAGCAAAAAGAAAATGAAATCCCTATATTACTATGAAAAAGCAGAGATCAAAATGTTAGTTTAACCTCTAACATTCATTATGATTCATTAGGCACATAGAAGAGCAGCAAAATTCAAGTTCAAATATGCACTCATATTTCAAATCATGAAATTCTCTTGTTGGCTTAGGTAAATCATAAATTATTATCATTGTATATGTTGTTATTAAAATTATCTGAAAATACTGAGGTTTATCTAGGCACACATAAATACACACCTATAAATTTATCTATGTAGAAAATTATGTCAGTCTTCAAAATGTTTCAGAAATGGATTCACTGAGTTTGCTTGATCTAATTTTAGAAAGGTGAGGAACATTAACAGATGAAATGGTGTCCAAAGCCTATGCAAGATTTAAAGCATCCGTTTTGCCCATGAAACTCCTCGCTTGCCAGGAAAGCAACATGTCAATAACATCACAAGGAATCAAGTGTTACGGAAGACCGAGGGAGATAGGCAGTTAAGGAATATGAAATAAAGACTTTTAGATGTCCCAAATCTCCTAGTAGAAAATCACAGGCAGCAATTTTAAACCATGCAGCAAAGGGATAATAATATTCGGGGAGAGGAAGAATACGAAGCAGCAGCCGACATGTTTCAGCCTCGTTGCTTCCTCTTCTGCTTCCCCGCCGTGGAGGAACCCAAAGGGCCCGACTTGCTCCCGGCTTCTCCTCTGACCGTCCCTCCACTCACCTCCCAGCAGCCGCTTCGACACCTTGAAACAGCACGAGAGCCTCGACTAACGCCATCACCCTCCAGTGGCTGAGCCGGAAGAGGAAGTTCCTCCGCATTTCTCCAAAGTCCTCTCTAGCAAGGCAATACTCTATCGTTTCAACTCGTTCCATCTCTCGTTGATTCCCAAGCCGCTTGAGCAAAACACTTGGAGGAAATCAGTTTGCAGAAAGCTGGTCTAAAGAGTCCTGCCCTGCATGCTGTGATTAAAAATAAAAAAATGCTTGAAGAAAGGGTACACATCTTTATGAAACCATGTTATTCTAAGGTTTTTATTGTCATTTCTTCCCCATGAAAGATTTCAGTTTGAATTTTAATTGAATTGTACAGCTCATACATTATATGCAAGGTGGAAACATTTCCTGGATGATTTACATTGGTCTCATGTGTTTTACATCTCAAAACCCTGGCGTTTTCCAAGGGGTGTGTAGATGTACTATATCCAATGTATATCTGGAAACGTTGGGGAAAAGATTCTACGGGTGCAGATACGTGCATCTGAAGAAATACAAATGCACACACCTACAAATGTATATATGTAGAAATCCATTTGTATTTTAGCCTGAAAAATGTCCCAAGATTGTTACGGTCCAACCTTCTTCATTACGTTTTGAGATGTGGGGGCTTTAACTGACGGAATTATGCCTAATGCCTCAGCAAGATTTAAACCAACAGTTTTGCCCATGGATGTCCTCAGCTGCAAATAAAGGCAGAAAATACTGTCCACAACCACTGTGGTGGCATCCCCGTTCAAGTAGTCCTCACTTACTGACCGCATTTGGGATTAGCATCTGTGTCACCTTCAGGACCACAGGAAGTGCTGAAGTGCGGTCACTGAAGATGTGCCACGATGGCCACAAATCTATATGTCTGATTTTACAGTGCCGTAGTAACTTTGAAGGCTCGGGGAACAAAGGGTAAGCAAGGACTGCCTATACAACTGAACCTCACAAAAGATCCTCTGCTACCAATCTGTATGGCTATATGATAATCCTCTGCTACTATTTCTATGGAATAAAACAGAATTTCTAACATCCTCAATGGTATTTGTTTATACAATAGTGGGTTAAGCACAGATGAACCTGGCTAATAGAGTGGTTTCCCAGGCAGATTGCGAAAAACATTTGAGGGTGCTAGTTTGTTGAAAGCTGATCTAAAGAGTCCTGAGCTTTAATCTTTGGCTCTCAATTCCTCAATTCCTGGAGACCACCCACTTGCCTGCAGCTCTCAGCTGCTGGCTTGCTTGCCTGGGACACCTACCTCGTCCTACATCCAAATCACATCAGGTCCTCACTTAATGACCAACAGGGTCCTGGAATTGCAATGGCAATTGGAACTGCCAGGATTGCCCTCACTAAGCAATGTGGTCACATGATATCTTTTTATGATGTCATTACATAGCAATGGAAATTCTGGCGCCAATTGCTGTCACAACCTGAGAAATACACCCACCCACCCTTTTTTTTAGAAGCACAGGAGATGGCTGGAAGAGTCATTTTCCTCATTCTGGACAGTTGACATCCTGGCAGGCTTTAAACCTCGAACAGCAGTTTCCTATGCCTAAGAAAATGATGACAGGTTTTCCTTGCAGAGGAGTTCAAGGCATTGCTGCAAATTAAGATATTTTGTAAGTGCAGCTGAAGAGGGCAATGAAAGGTTGGCAGCCTGGGACTTCAACTCACCCTCTGCTTGCAGCTCTGACTTTGCCACCCAGAGAAATGTCTGTTCAGGAGGAAAGACACTGGGCCTTTCTCAGTCTGGCTTCAGGCTGGGGCACATCACCAAAATGCCATTGGTTGCAATTCTCATGGACTTTTGGAGGGTTTGAGATAGATGGGGTACAACCACTATGTCCCTCCTAGACCTCTCACCAGGTTGCAATATCATCAACCAGGATATCCTTCTGGACCGGCTATGAGGACTGGAAATGGGAGACACTTTATTATGGTGGTTCTACTTCTACTTTCAGTCACTGTGGGGAAAAGAGGGGCTGAGTCTTGGTCCCTGAAATTTAGGGTGCCCTGGGGCTTATGTTTTGCTGCTGTTTTTCAATATCTACATGAAACCACTAGGGGAGACCGACCATCCTATGATACCCAGTTATGAAGGGTAGTCCGGGACCTATAACATTTCATGTAGTGACCATTTAAAGATGTTAACAGCACTAAAGTGACTTATGATTTTTCCATTGCACCATCGCCATTGCCACACATGAAAATTCAGACACTTAGCAATTGACTCATATTCGTGACAGTTGCAGTGTCTTGGGGGTCATGTGATCACCTTTGGTGACTGACCTGATGCACAATCTGGGGTTCCTCCTGGACTCGTGGCTCCTGCTTGAGATTGTGAACAGAGGGAGAGGCTTTACACAGATTCATCTATTGCACCAGTTGTGCCCTTTCCTGGACCGGGAGATCTTGCACACAGGTCACTCACGCCTTGGTCACCTCCTGTTTGGATCACTCCACTGGATGACCCAGAAACTTCAACTGGTCCAGAACGCAGCAGCACATATAGTAATGGAGGCCTCTAGGTTGCCCATGTATTGTGGTGCAAGCTGCACTGGATTCATTCCTTTACAGGTACAATTCAAGGTCATCCACTTAAACTTATTTATTACAACAAAAGCAATCAGACCTATATACCACCCCACAGTGCCTTATACCACTCTCGATTTACAGAATTAGAATCTTGTCCCTAACAATCTGGATGCTCATTTTACCGATCTCAGAAGGATGGAGGGCCCTGTCAGGATCGAACTCCAGGCTGTGGGAAGAGTGAGCCAGCAATAGTGTACTTTAACTAGTGAGCCAACAGGGCACCTGTCATTATTGTCCCACCTTTATTATTTTTGCATCTATCTTTTCTACCAGGTCAGATAGGGTGGGCACACTCCTAGCTCCTTTACTTACATTTTATACTGGATAATCTTTTCTGTTGCAGACCCTGCCCTATGAAACACTCTTCGCCCTGAAGGACTTTATCCTTCTAGTCCTCTCTAAAGCAAAGAAGATCCAGCTGTTCCCCTATGCACTGGCATAAGAAGAGAGTACTGCACATCACAAGCTTGATTTGGAACCAGGTGTTTGTTTATATTTATTAAATTTATATGCCATTAATCCTGTTGTGAACTTCTCCAATTTAATTCCTTGCAAGGTGAAAAGTATCAAAAGGTGCCAGGCACGAACATAATTAGTAAGGCCAGGAGTACCTTCTAAATTGAACAAAGGCAAGAATCATATTTTGGAGATTCCCAGACTGTCAAATTGCTACCAATCTTGCTAGAAGTGTCCTCTATGTGCAGGGCAAGTACATATGAGGCTTTGTATTTTGCCATTTGCTATATATGGGGTTTATTGGTTTCCGTATTATGGTTGTATTGCTATAAACCGTGTGGAGTCATATAAGTTGGCTTGCCATATACATTTTCCTAAGCAAAAATGCATACATGCATAGTTTATATTCCCTTTTATTATACGTAGAAATAACTCAGGGTGGCAAACATATTTTCTATAAATCCAAGCTCACTTTCTCTCGCTCAGCAAAGCAGTTCCCCTCAACTCTGAAAAAGAGAACTACCAAACTTGGCCAGAGAAAGGAAAGCCAGATCAGATTAGAGGCATGCAGGCTAAAACATATGAAGAACAGTTTCAGGAACTGGGCATGGCTAGTCTAGTGAAGAGAAGGACCAGTGGAGACACGATAGCAGTCTTCCAATATTTCAGGGGCTGTCACAGAGAGGGGGTGAAGCAACCTATTTTCCAAAGCACCCAAAAGCCAGACAAGGAAGAATGGACAGAAATTGATCAAGGAAAGATTCAAACTAGAAGGAGAAATTTTCTGAGAGTGAGAACAACCAATGGAAGAGCTTGCCTTCAGTAGTTGTGGTTGCTTCATCACTGGAGGCTTTCAAGAAGAGACTCGACCACTGGACTTCTGGTTGTACTTCCGGCGCCATCGGGAGCAAGGGTCATGAACACCGTGGCCCTACCCTGAGCTTTCCCTTTCGGAGGGCTCCGAAAGGAGCCGTAGCCACCCTATAGGGGTGGTGAAGCAAAGGGGAGCGCCTTGCAGGTCGAGGAGAGCCGCATCTCTCCTCCCCGACTTGGAAAGTTCCCCTCATCCAAAGACGAGGAACAGCAGCCACCAAATGGCGGCCTGAAGCCGGAAGCAACCAGAATACCTAAGACTGTGCTGGAGCAAAGTAGGTAAACGATGCTTGGAACTGGATGAGAATGAACTTTTTATTTCATTTGAAACCCCAAAAGAATCTGTAAAAGGATCCACAACTACTTAATTAGCTGCGACTTTGGCACTCTGGAAAAAAAATA
>JANHFL010170186.1:0-10279 GCA_032468155.1 Oxyrhabdium leporinum
ACCATGACCAAAAGACATTAAACAACAAACAGGAAACTCAGGAAACAGAAAACAAAATAGAAAGAACAGAGGAAAGGACAGGAAAGGGCAAACGACAAATGATACAAAAAGAGAAAAAAGAAGAGAAAATCAAAGCTGAAACAGAAATTGTGAATTATATTTTGAGAGATCAAAAGATAGGCAGGGATACATAGAAAGACACACCAGAAGTGAGGAAAAGATCATTGAAAGGTTATTGAGGGAACAAAAGAGTGAAGAAATGATAGAGACAGAAGAAACATTTAGACTAAAGACGGAAGGGAAAAGAAGATACAAGATCACATGGGAGGAGTATGGGAGACATGCCAAGAAGTCAGTAAGAGGTGAGATAAATGTAAAACACTGTGTAACACAGGAGCTATATCGTTAAGAATTAGTAGAAAGATAGAAGTTAGAAATCAGGAGAAGATCATTTCTTTTTGGATTGGGGAACTGCTCTATTAATAGAAAATAGCAGAAGCTAGAAATCTAGATATGCAAAAAAGAGATATAATAGAATAATAAACATCAAATAACTAAGTTAAGTAAACAATAGGATTATTTGGAAGTTTATTGGCTATGAAAGTGGGATCTAGTTGATGTTTATAGATGATGGATATTAGTAATGGACTATAGACAAAACCGAAGAGACCCTAACGAAACAATGTAAAACGCATAACAAGGATAAGTGTAGAGAAAGATGAATAAGTAGTGAGAATAATAGTTATAATTACTGTATGTATAAGACGTATTAACGATATGTAATAGAGAATGTAGAGACTACACCAAGACTGTATACAGTTACTGTGAATATAGACATCCTATATATAACCAAGAAAATTCTACAATGTGATATGTAATGCATAAAACGAAATTTATAAGGTACAATGTGTAATGTGTAATAATGAAAAATGTACAGTAAAAATAATTAAAAAACAAAACAAAATGGGCCACGTGGGGACTCCTGGGAGGGGCTGAGTGGGTGGAGCCAGTCAGGGGTGGCAACCAGCAGTTTGCTGAACTGGCCATAAAATTAACAACCGGTTCGCCTGAACTGGTGCGAACTGGTAGCAGCCCACCCCTGCACTCCTCCCATTTAAAGCTGAACAGCTGAATGCTTTAACATATTCATGATGCTTTCTATCTCTATTATGTCCACATCTCCTGCTTCAGTTTCTACTCTCACTGCTACAAAAATTACTAGTACCATTACTACTACTGCTACTGGAACTGCTCCTAATTTCATTTTTTAATGACTCTGTATATTCTGTCTCATTAATTTCCATTAATCCTGCTTACCATCTCTTGGCTGATTACTTTCACTTTCTCTTTTCACTAGCTCAGTTTCCTCAGTTTGGTTTATCTGTCTGCCTGATATTCTTTTTAACTTCATCTTCCTCTCTTTATCCTGTTCTGCCTTAGGCAATGATTTTGGTGATTACTGGGTTCATACTGAAAATTATATACTCTAACTCCACTTGCAGTGAACTGAGCAGGAGGTATACCTTTATTACTTCTTTCAGATCTCCTTGGTATCATCTGTTCCTGCATTTCTGTGCCTTCTCTTTTTATCACAGGTCTATCCTCTTCTATATTTGTTTCTGACCTGCTTTCCTGTCTCTCCTTCATCGGACTTTGCATAGCTCCTCTTTCTGGAGAACTTATGCTATGCGTTAGCATGAACACTTCAGAATTAGTATGCAACCTATGCCAATTATTTTGCTCTACAAAATTTGAAATCACCACCTTTCTGGTTCCATCTGTGAACCTATACCCTTTTGACCCTGGCTGATAACCAACAAACCTAAGCTTCCTGGCCTTTTTCTGTCCTTTTCTCCTGATGCCTTTGGGACTATGCACCCAGGCATAACTGCCAAACATTCTTAGATGAGCTAATGAAGGTTTTCTTGCATACAATAGGAAATATGGAGTTTCATTTATAGCAATACTCCATATCCTGTTTATTATATAATTTACTGTGTTCATGGCTTCCCCCCAGGATACTCTGCTCATCCCTGCATCTGCTAGCAGTGAGTCTTTCTTGGTTTGCAATACGCCATTCCATCTTTCAGCCACTCCGTTTTCAGCTGGTGAGTATGGATTTGTACATCTATGCCTTAAGAAACTCCTCAACCATCTTTGGAAATTATCAGACATGAACTCTATTCCCCTGTCTGTTTGCAACTGACATACTTTACAGCCATGCCTTCGCTCTACAAGCCTTACCGATTGCTTGAACTGTTGCAATACCTCTGTCTTGCTTTTTAGCAGATAACAAAACCCATAACTTGTGTAGTCATCTACTATGACTAGGTATATCTAGCTCCTCCTAAAGAGGGTACCGTGGGGCCAATCAAGTCAGCGTGCACTAACTGCAAGACTCTGTTTGTTTGCCTTGAGCTTTTATTACTCACAGAATACACCCTGGACTTTGACTCCTTACAAATAGCTCAATCTAAGTATATCTTGCATTGCTTTAATTTAAGTCCCTCAGCTAGGTCTGGCATGTTCTGCAGTACTCTAAAACTTGCATGCCCCAATCTCCTGTGCAACAAATGTGCACAGTTGTCATGTGTAGGAGTGTTCATAAGCATTCGTGCACAACTATGCTCCTGCCTTCCTAGAATGTACAGACCATCCTTCTTAACCCCTCATGCACAAATTCATCCACCTTTCCTGATGGAGTACTGTCCTCCTGCAAACAGTATTTCATACCCTTGACTGTCTAACCTGGAAACACTCAGTAGATTATGATCTAGGTCAGGTACATATAGGACATTGTCTAATGTTTCTCCTATCTCAGGAACATAGACTTTACCTTCCCCTTTAACAGTAGACCACTGTCCATCAGCCAAACTAACAAATGTCTGCTTAGCTGGTCTCAAACCAGAAAACATTTGTGGATTATTAGCAATATGCTGACTCGCCCCACTATCCAACACCCAAGTTTTCCTGGTGTTTTCAAATGCTGTTTCTGCCAGGGAAAACAATGACAATGAAGGGCCACTCCTCGTGTGTTGAGTAGCCCTACACCCTCATCTTGCTGCTCCTCTGTTTCTCCTCTCAGGGCAGCATCTCTAGAGATGCTGTGTAGAACAACACATGTAGCATCGCTTCACTGTGTAAACAGTCTCAGTTGCTCTGCTGGCATCCTGGGATGTTGTAGATGTTGGCTTGTGCTGAGCATTATCTCCTCCCTTTCCTGGTTGTGTCTCCAGCTGTTTCTGTTCTTCTTCTAACAATCGGCCAGTCAAATACGTCATGGTTAAGTCCCTCTCTTGCATGTACTCTAAGCTAGTCACAAGAACGTCCCATGAAGTGTCCAATGAACTGAGCACCACATCTACCTTGAGTGCCTCAGTAAACGTCATTCCACTTTCCAGGAATGTCTTTCTCATAGCCTGCAGATGTGTGGACATGCTCTCCCCCAGCTTCAGTTGTGCTTTGTACAGTCTCTTTGTCAACATCACTTTACTGCCTGCAGTCTCTCTAACATACACACTGCGCAAAGCCTCCCAGCACTCATTTGCAGACTGGAGACCCTTCACGTGTATCAGCTGACTATCTTCTAAAGCCAGAATTATGTTGGCTAATGCCTTTTCATTTCTTCTCTGGTCCCTATCGTCCAGGACTGCTGGTGGATCAGTAACTATCATCCACATGTCCCTTCTCAGGTACATCTCCATCTTTAAACTCCAGGAGAGGTAGTTTGTCTCATTTAGCCGAGACATCACGAAACCTCTGCCCATTACACTGACGGAAGCCATGTTGCTTGTTTCCATTACAAGCATTTCCATAACAAGCACTAACCACTAACAAACTACTATGCATAACCTCTCTGACTCTGGTGCAAGCTCTCACTGGGTTTCTCTTCTCTCTGATTTCTCTAGTCACTCTGGCCTTCTCTCTGGGCTTCTCTCTGGACTGGGCCCATAAACTGTCAGAGTGCGCACAGTGTGACTAGGTGAGTCAACTCAGGAGCAAATACAGTAAACAGGTTTTTATTTAAATATAGCAATTTTATTCCTACAAAACCAGATATAAATACAAGTACTTTGAGACAGGCCTTGAACAAACAGCACTCAACAATTACAGCACGGAAGCACACACGGAGAGAGAGATACACCCTCTCTTATAATACAGACTCTTAAAGAGATATCAGCCCCAAAACCCTCATTCCAGCGTTACATCATTGTAGCATCATTACAGTATTACAGCAGCTTGTCAGCTATTAAATCATTACCCTGACACAGCCCATAGCCAACATCAGCTGGATCAGCTTGACACAGAGATAATTTCTATGGAGGCAGATATATTTACTACAATGTATGAAGTATTTACATACCATATATACATGGATTAATAATTGCTGTATTCAACAGTTGCCAGTGTATTGTACTTCAGTGATTCCCAAACCCTGGGCAATGGTCCACTACCAGACCACGACCTATTCAGAACTAGGCCACCTGAGTGGCTGGCTGAGCATGCATGTGCGCACAGTTCAACTTGTGCAAACAAGAGGCTGGTGGGCACTCACGTGCATGCGCACCAGCCTGCTACTTGTGCAGGTCAAGCTGCGTGCATGAGTGCCAGCCTACTACTCACACAAGGGCTGCATGTATCCACATGTGCTGACCCACCTGTCAGCCTTGGAAGCATGATACTGAGGCCTCTGCAGGCTGCCACATAATTATGCATAGAAAAACTTTCTCATGGGCATTAGAGGGGTTGTAGTCAAAACAATATCCTATCTCGGTTTGTCAAGGCCGTTCTGTGCAGCACCTGGACGGGGAGTGCCAAGACGGAAGACGGAATGCTGGGTATCATTTAGGATTGGGGAATGTGATTTATGATGGTCAAAAGAGGGTGGTTCTGAGTTCTCTTTTGGGTGGGGAAAACCTGGAGGTTTCAGATCCAGGTTTCCCCCAGATGTACCAGTATGGCTCTTTAATAAACTCTTACTTAGATTGATTGATATCTGAGTGCTGAGTGAATTATTGGAACTTAAATGGAACACTGACACCACCTCTTGCTTGGCCCAGTTCCCCTCTCCCCCCAGGGGGTTCTAAAAGAAACAATGGTTGAGGACTGCTCCTATATTTGCATTACATTGGGGAAAACACACATGGTGTGTGGTGTATATCCACTTTTCTTTCCTTCATTTCTTTTATACATTATGGTTTAACTCTAACATTAGCTCATAACTATTTTAAAATAATATTTGATTTATTTATTTACAAAAGTATGTGGCTGTCCAACTCACACACAGTAACTCCATGTGGTTTATAATATTAAAAATTCACAATGTAAATGTCAGCCTTGGAAGCCATGAAACCGAGGACTCTGCAGGCTGCCACATAATTACACATGAGAAATAAAAAGGGAGTACTTTCTCATGGCAGTTAGAGGAGTTGTAGTCAAAACAAAATTCTATCTAGGAATGTCAAGGCCGTTCTGTGCAGCACCTGGAAGAGGAGTGCCAAGATCGAAGAAGGAATGCTGGGTATAACCTAGGATTGGGGAATGTGATTGATGATGGTCAAACAAAGGTGGTTCTGAATTTCTCTTTTGGGTGTGGAAAAACCTGGGTCTTCAGATTCAGTTTTTTCCCAGATGTGCCAACATGTTTTTTTTAAATAAACTCTTATTTGGATTAATTCTTATCTGAGTGCTGAGTGATTTATTGGAACTTAGATGGAACGCTGGCAGTAACCTGAATCTGCTCTTTAAGTTTTGGCAGCTCCCCGATCTCAGGGGTTGCTTGGGGTCCTGAGCCCCATCTGTCATCCTGGACACGGGTGACAGTAAAGACTCGGGGAAGATGGAGGAAAAATCTCTGCTTGACAAGGTGGCAGCCCTTCAAACCGACCAGTCTCTTGAGGAGATTCTGCAGCCTCTTTTGGAGGAATTGAGCAGAAAAATGAAACCGGTGGAGCGTCTGGATAAATCGGAGATGGGATCCTATTACAGAGCTCTGGAAGGTGAGATTGCCGAACCGATGGGGGAGCAAGTAGGATCCAAAGGGGGAAGACAGAGACAGAGGCTTGGGATTCCTCTGATGCTGCAGCAAGTGATGGAACCCCTGCCCCCTTGAGATGCCTCCAGTTGGGGTGGGCGTACTACCCGGAGCACGGTTGGGTGCACTTTCAACCAGATCCACCACCCAGACCTCCTGAGGTTCCCAATCGGCCGGCGGAAGTTCAGCTGGATGAGGCAGGACCTGCACCCCCTCCTCCAGCAGGGCAACCGCCCGTTCACCTGGCCATAGAAAAGCCGAGATTCTGGGTGTCTTACAATGGGGCCCCAGGGAAGCTAGCCTACTTCGTGGCTAAGGTGCAGGATTTTGTGGATGTGAATGGGCACTGGTTCCAGAATGACCGAGAGCTGATCCGAGCCATTTCAGTGGGAATGAGCGAGGGAGATGCTTCAGAGTGGGTGGCCCAGCTTCATCATGAGAGGGCTCCAGAACTCAATGATTACGATGAGTTTCTGGATGGAATGCAGGCTAGATTCGATTATTCAGATCGGAAAGAAGAAAATGAAGAAATTATTAAAACAATGAAGCAGGGAAGGAGACCCATGAAAGACTTTGTGTGGAACTTTAGAAAAGTTGCCAGTTATTTGAGAGATTGGTTCGAACGTATAGTCCTGCATTACTTCAAGGAAGCGATTGATCCTGAAGTGAAGAAAGCATGCAACATCATGGGGTTGCCTGAGAGGTTGCAAGATTGGTACAGAATCGCTTGTGTGATGGATCGTAATCTGTACCCAACGGGGAGAATGCTGCCTCCAGTGTGGTCCCTTAAGAAGAATTGGCCGAAGAGGACCCCACCAAGACTGGGGACCCCTGGGTTTTGCTAGGAAGCCCGTTGCAACCCTGAGTTGTTTTCGCAGTGGCCAGCTGGGTCATTGAGCTGCAGAATGTCTAGCTCCCGTGCCAGTGAGCAAATTGGGGGGAACGGTTAGAAGAAAGGTTCCTCCAAAGAAGCCTTCAGATGAATTAAAGCAAAAGTAGCATGGAGAGTGACAGATTCACCTCCCTCAGATAAAGAAGATGACCTTGCAGGGTTGGTGGAAGCAATTCCAGAGGTGAGCGATGGAGAGGACGATCCGATGGTGAGTGGAGAGATTCCTCCTTTTTCTGTAAAAATCAAAGTAACCATCCCAAGTTCAGGGGAAAGTGGAGAAGTGGAGGTGATAATAGACACAGGGTGTATCAGATTCTTAATTGGGGACCCTTTAGTCGAACGTTTGGGGATAAAGACTGTATTATTGAAAAACCCCATTAAGTTCCGGCAAGTAGATGGGTCCCTAATCGGACGTGTTCCTGCAACGAAAGTCACAGAATTAGTTAAGATGGAGTTGGGAGATCATTGGGAACTTATCAGGTTTATCGTAGCTTTGAAGATGTCTGAGTTAGTGATATTGGGATTATCCTGGCTGGATAAATGGGCGCCGTCAATCAGATAGGAAGATGGATTTCAGAAGATCAGGATAGAATTGGGCCCGTTACCTTCCCCTCCACCGAAACGTGGAAAGGCGCCTCCTCCTTTTGGGCAGAAGATGCCAGCGGTTACGGCTAAAGCATCAGTGGCCAAAGAAAATTTACCAGGAGAGCAACGTATGCCGCAAGAGTATCGAGAAATTTCAGAAGTTTTTAGCAAAGGGAAGTGTGACATCCTTCCGCCCCCTAGAGATACGGATTGTGCAATAGAGATTGAACCAGGAGCCATTTTGCCAAAACCAAAATTGTATTCCATGACTCTGGCAGAGGTGATGGAATTGCGTAAATACATCAACAGCAATTTAGCCTGTGGATTTATCAAGCCTGCAAAATCGAAAGTGGCGGCTCCTGTGCTGTTTAAAGAGAAAAAAGGGGGGAGATAAGGCTCTGCGTGGATTTTAGGGGCCTGAACGGGTTGTGTGTGCAGAATAATTACCTCCTCCCTCTCATGAAAGACTTGCTGAACCATTTATGCAAAGGAAGAGTGTTCACCAAGTTGGATTTAAGACAAGCGTATTACCGAATACGCATCAGAGAAGGAGATGAGTGGAAGACAGTGTTTAACTGTCCTTCGGGGCAATTCCAGTTTAAAGTTATGCCGTTTGGATTACAAGGGGCACCTGCTGTATTTATGCAATTAATAAACGAAGCACTCCATGAACATTTCTATAAGGGAGTGCTAGTTTATTTGGACGATATTTTAATATATTCTGAGACAATGCAAGAGCATGTAAAACTAGTGAGACAGGTACTGAAGAAATTGTTGGATGCCAAGCTTTATGTGAAGCTTTTAAAGTGTGAATTCTTCAGCATCCTGATCTTGAGAAACCGTTTGTGGTCCAAGCAGATGCTAGTGACGTAGTGGTAGCTGCTGTTCTTATGCAAAGAAATTTTAAAAGCTACTTGTTACTGTGTGCGTATGTCTCGAAGTTAACAGACACAGAGAGGCGATGGGCAGTATGGGAGAAAGAAGCCTTTGCAATTAGGTGGGCGTCATCTTGGCATCAATTTTTAGAGGGTTCTAAACACCCATTTGAAGTTTGGACTGATCATAAGAATTTAGAGGCTTTGAAAGTCCCTCAGAAGCTATCTCCTAAACAGGTGCGATGGGTGCAATATTTCAAATGATTTAATTTTGATTTAAGTACATCCCGGGGGGAAGAACCTGCTGATGGACGCTTTGTCTTGGAAACCACAGTCTGATAGCCAGAGAGAGGAGGTTGTACATCCAATGATTTCAGCCAAAGAATTATCGGCTCAAGTGACCATGAGATCACAACATCGTAAGATGGAAGCTCCTGAAGAAAAATTGTAGAAGGAATTGATAACAGCGTTGCTGACTGAGCAATGGTTCAAAGAAAATCAGCAGGTTTAACCCTAAGGATGATTTGGCTTGGAAAGGATTCGAGTTATATATTCCTACATCGATGAGGATGTTGATTTTGAAACGAAGTCATGATTCTCGTCTGGGGTGTGTGTGTCATTTTGGGTTCTTGAAAACTTTGCATTTGGCTAGAAGGCAGTTTTGGTGGCCAAAGATGAAGTTAGATGTGGATGATTATGTAAAGACTTGTTCCATTTGTGCAACCAGAAAGTCTAGGCCAGGGAAGCCTCTAGGACTGTTGCAACAGGTGGCTAACCCCACTCAACCCTGGGAAGAAATTGCGATGGACTTTATTGTAGAACTTCCTGAGAGTGGCGGAAATACAGTGATATGGACTGTGATTGACTTGTTCTCTAAGCAAGCACATTTTGTTGCTTGTAATGGATTACCCTCCACAAAGAAGTTGGCAAGGATGTTTGTGCAGCATATTTATCGTTTACATGGAATTCCTAAATGAGTAATTTCTGACAGAGGGGTGTAATTTACTGCAAAGTTTTGGAGGGAGTTTTTAATGATGATAGGGTCATTACAGGGTCTTAGTTCTGGGTTCCATCTGGCTACCAATGGGGCATCAGAGGGAATGCCATGGTGGAGAAATATATTAGATTTATGTAAATTATCAGCAGGAAAATTGGGATGAATTGTTACCGTTTGCCGAATTTGCATATAATAATGCGGTGCATAGTTCTACCAGTTTAACCCCTTTTCAAGTAACCACTGGAAGTGACTTTGTGCCTATGCCTGAATTGCCAGTGAGAAGCCTATGTCTACCTCTTTAGAGGAGTGGATGGAAAGATTGAAAGGGGGATGGGTGAACGTGAAGAAAGCACTAGCTGAGGTGGCAGAGAAGTATAAATGGCAAGCGGATAAACATCATTCTCAGCAGCCTGAATTTTCAGTGGGAGATAAAGTATATGTGTCTATAAAATATATGAGGTTAAGGATCCCTAGTAAGAAATTAGGTCCTAAGTATTTGGGTCCATTCGAAATTGTGAAAGTAATAAATCCGGTGATGGTTCAACTCAATCTTCCTAAACTGTTAAGAAAGATTCATCCTGTGTTTCTCTTTAGTTTGTTGAAATTAGCAATACCATCCAAAATTAGGCCTCAACCAATTGCACCTCCAAAGCCTATGGTAATCAGGGGAGAGACTTTCTATGAAGTGAAGAAAATTTTGGATTCCAGGGTGTTTAGAGGCAAGCTACAATATTTGGTTCATTGGAAAGGATATCCTTTGTCAGAAGCAACTTGGGTTAAGAGTAGGGATGTGAATGCTAAAAGGTTGATTAAAGATTTTCATGTTTACCTGCCTTCTTTGCGGGGAAGGGAAGCAGCTTCTTCCCTTCTTCTCTTTGTGGGCAGAAGACTTTTCC
>JANHFL010170326.1:0-10278 GCA_032468155.1 Oxyrhabdium leporinum
CCCACAGGAAAACTTTTTATTTTGACTGTTCTCTGAGCTATCTACTCCCCCCCCTCCCTTCCCTCTCTCAGGCTTCGTGGCAACTATGAGGCAGCACAAGATGGCTTCAGCCAGGTTTGCTTCAGAGTTGACAGTCGGACCTCCCCCCTTAACTGGAGAGAAGTTCCTGCAAAATTCAAATGGAGAGGAATTAGTTTTTTAATCAACCACCCCTCCCTCCCCCCGGAGGCACCTTTGGCTTTTGAGGGTATTTATCGTGGAATTGCTTAGTTAGTCTATTTGCTTTTACATCCCAGCTTTTTACCCAAGTGCCTTTGGATAATGGGTACCCCTTCCATTGCACTAGGTATTGGAGCCTCCCTTTGTACAGTCTACAGTCTAGGATTCGTTTTACCTCGTAATGCATTTCTCCCTGCACTACGATTGGCTTTGGGGCTTCCCAGTCCACTGGCCTCAGCTGAGATTCTATTGCCAGCTTTAACAAGCTGCTGTGGAAGACCGGATGCATTTTCCGTAGCAGGCGGGGCAGCTTCAGCTCCACCGTGACGGGATTAATCATCTTCATGGTGGGGAAGGGACCTATGAATTTAGGTCCTAGCTTTTTGCAGGGTAGTTTTAGTCTTAAATACTTGGTGGAGAGGTAAACCTTACTCCCTATTTTAAAGGGTGCTTGGGAGGACCTATGTTTGTCAGCTTGTGTCTTTTGGGTTTTTGCAGCTTGCTGAAGGGCTTGTTTTATGTTCTCCCATGCTTTCCTCAGTGACTCCATCCACTCATTTAAGGTCATGGAAGAGGGTGGCTCTCTAGTTGAGTTCTGGCATGGGGATGAACTCCATGCCACTAGTGATTTGGAAAGGGGTTAGCCCAGTGCTGCTGTGCACCGCATTGTTGTACGCTACCTCAGCAAATGGTAGCAGGTCCGCCCAATTAGTTTGTTGATAGTTAACATAGCACCTTAAGTATTGTTCTACCATTGGGTTTGCGCGTTCCACAGCTCTGTTAGTGCTCGGATGGAACGCAGAGCTAAGCCCCTGGGAGGACCCAATGGAACTTATAAAGTCCCTCCAGAAATTGCCTGTAGAAATTTGCAAACCCCAGGAAGCTTTGGAGCTGTTTGCGGGTTCGAGGGGGTTGCCAGTCTAGGATGACTTTGACTTTCCCTGGGTCTATCTCTACGCCCTCACTGGACACACGATATCCTAAGTAGTCTAGGCTGGATTTGTGGAATTTGCACTTAGATAATTTGGTATAAAGGTTTGCCACTAGGAGTATCTTAAGCCTCGGCCCGGTCCACCCCATCCCAGTGTGGATGCCACGAGGTTGAAGATAAGTGCCGCACCCGCACCAGCGTCTCCAGCCTTTCAGGTGTGTGTGCATGTGTGTGTGGGGGGAAGGGTCCGGCAGCAGGGGTTCCACAGCTGGCCCTCCAAAAAGTAGGCATGGTGGTGGCGGCACTGGCAGCAGGCAGAGTCGGGGGGAGGCACGTAATGCAGACCACTGGATGCACCTGTGCCATCCCATGTGGCTGGGACAGGGCAGGCGGCTACCCGGCGCATCCAGCAGGCCGGACCGCGTGCCTCTCCCCTGCGCCTCTGCCTCTGGCTACTGCCACCGCCGTGGGCTGAGACAAGATGAGGCAGGGGGTGGGGTGGCTGCTGTGACACCATCGGCCCGCCTGCTCCGTCCCATCTGTTTTTGCTTGTGGCTGGAGAGTAGGTCGTTGCTGGTCATCTCCTCAGCCCCCTCGCAGGTCTTGCCCTTAGCCCGCGCATGGAGCACATTCCCCTCACCTGCCGGAACACCAGGCCCCCGACCAGCACGAAGCAGGTGAAGCGGCCAGCCAGAAAGGCCGAGTAGAGGTTGTAGAGCACGCCCAGGCCGAGCACGCAAA
Organism: Oxyrhabdium leporinum; assembly: GCA_032468155.1. Lineage (NCBI taxonomy): Eukaryota > Metazoa > Chordata > Lepidosauria > Squamata > Cyclocoridae > Oxyrhabdium > Oxyrhabdium leporinum. The sequence continues at coordinate 1,892 of JANHFL010170326.1, forward strand.
AGGCGGCCACCACTACTGGAATCGCATGCCTCCCCCCCATCTCTGGTGGGCCTGGGCGGCCATGGCGCCAATGGGGATCCGGCTTTCTCCACTCGTGGTGGCCATCTTTTGCCTGCTGGGTCTGGGCATGCTCTACCACCTCTACTTGGACTTTTTTTTTTTTCAAATTTTTTATTTGTTTTATTTATATAACATGTAAAAATTCAATTTCCATCAAACAGTGTGTTGTCTGTGTACAATTATTTCTAGGAAATCATAATCAAAATATTTACAATAATATTCATCACAATGATATTAATTCTATAATAATGATAATATTTTACTTGTCTACTTTAACAAATCTCCTTTATAACATTAGTCCTTTTTGTATCCCCATATTTCTAACTTCTGTTTTTATTGTCTAACTGTTGGTAAAATAAGTCCCATGTCAAGAAATATTCAATTCCTTCTTTTTCCTTAATTGTAAGGGTTAATCTGTCCATTTCTGCACATTCTAATATTTTTTAAAATTACACTCTCATCTGTTGGGATCTCTTTGCTTTTCCATTGTTGTGCAAATACAATTCTAGCTGCAATTAGTACATGTAAGATCAAATATATATTCCTTTTTTCATACTTTTTCAGTAATAATATCTTCACCCCTTATTATTATTGGATTAACTTTCTTAAATACATGTGGGAAATTTGCAATAATTCTAACATAATACTACTGAATAATTTTAATATTTTCTGTGTCAAATGCATATTTATATTTTATAATAAATTTTAAGTGATGCCTTATCACAGAATGAAATATACTTAATTCATATACCCTACTTTCATCTAAAATTAGCTCTACAATCTTTATATGAGTTTATTCTTTATCTCAATTTTCCAAATCAACACAAACTGAAACTAATTGTAACTTGTGATATGCCTAGCTTATTGGAGCAAGATTAGACGCAGTGCATGGGTGAACAACCAGGTTCACATATGAAGATTTCAGTTGGATGATTTATAGCTCAAGCCTATACACAGGAATCTTTTGAGACTAACTGTTCGCACCTGGGTAGGACTGGATAAGGTTCTATAGCATTCAAGGAGGGTTTGGGCTTTATACATGTGCCCATGTATTGATTCCAGACTAATTTCCCACTTGACTCTTCCCCCAATTCTACCAGTCTCTCTCCAACACCTGGTTAGTATTTGATTACAGTCCATCACAGTGTTTCTCAACCTTGACAACTTTAAGCTTTGTGAACTTCAACTTTCAGAATTCCCCAGACACCCATTTCCACCAGAAAGCACTCCATCAATCCAATAGAACACTATGCTAGACTAGGAATCTGAATAAAATAAAATAAAATAAAATATCTTTCATAGTTTTGTTATGAAAATTCCATGGATTTGTCTGTAAACTCACAACAGTAAAGCCCAATTCAAGGGAGATTCATTGTTGAACAAACAAAAGGGGAGGGGGAATGGCACTTAAGGTTGACCCTACAATTTTCCTAATCTTTATATTTGTAATTATTTTTGATAAAATAATTGTACATGGGTGAAACGTCTGAAAAAACATGCATGTAACAGAATTGCATTACATGTGTTTTAAAAAAAAGGATTGCACATAGTTAACTTTTTTATAACATTTCCAGTTTCTTACATTTCCCCATAGTTCAAATGCCCAGAAACATTAAGATATTGCCCATAGGGTAAATATTTTGGCATGTGTCCATAATATAACAGAGTCCACTCAGCACTCTGTAATCATAATGTTTTAATGCACATAATGGCTATGTGCAGATCTGCCTCAGAAAAGCTAGCAATCATTGTGCACTTAAAAATGTCATCACCATCATAATAAATAACTTGTGCACATTGTGAGCTTGGAATATCAGACTAGAAAAAAAATATGTTGATCACTATACTGCCGAAAACATTGTTGGGCATTTTCTACAAAGGAAAGAAGCAAGAATGAGCAATCCTGCTGGCTTCATTCTTCTTCTCACATCATTTTGTTGCAATCACTGCCCAGTTTCTCAGCTTAAACTTTTTGAAGAATCTCAACTGATAAGGTAGTCCTCGACTTACGATCACAGTTCAGTTCAAAATTTATGTTGCTAAGTGAGTCTTGCCCCATTCTATGATCTTTCTTGCCACAGTCATTAAAGCAATTGCTGCAGTTGTCAAATCAGTAACACATTTGTTAACTAAATCTGGCTTCCCCATTGTTTTTGCTTGTCAGAAGGACCCACAACATGATGACATGACTTGGGGACACTGCAACAGTCATAAATATGAGTCAGTTGCCAAGCATCTGAATTTTGATCACATGACTGTGAGGATGCTGCAGTGGTCATAAGTGTGAAAAACTGTCATAAGTCACTTTTTTCAGTGCTATTGTAACTTCCAATGGTCACTGAATGAACTGTTGTAAGTCAAAGGCTACTTACACTAAAGATAAGTGTCCCCTCAGATGTCAGGATGAGAGTAACAGTTGAAGGACAGATTGAATGCCTATTGCCTAATCTCATCAGTACATATTATATATGCACAAATACCTGAGAAACCTCAAGTGAACCTTTGCCTTGGGAACAGCTCAAAGACTGCACTTTCATATCAATTAATCTCTTCAGACAAAGTTCCTCATTCTTCAGCAAGAGACGTGCCCGCTGTCTTGATGATGCCACTTCTTGTGGAAAATGTTGTTGATTATAGAAATGTATTACGAACTAGCTCTGCGTGGGTTTAAAAACTTACGTTCCTCCCTCCTCCTCCTCCTCCCAAAAGGGACGATGAAAAATTGATAATTCAACAAAGCATATAAATGTCTACCTTGTCTTCATTCCTTTCTTTTCCACAGCCTACATTTTTGCCATCTTCCATTTGGGAAATTATTGTTGCCAGTGAAACATTGAACAGCCAGCATTACAAATTCACTTTCTAAGCAGCATCCAATTACTGTTTGAGACTCTGCAGGCAAAGCTCCTAAATATATCAGAGTGCATTTAATATTTAAAGCCTGCTTAAAAGAAAGACAATTATCTGCAGTGAATGGCCTGCTAAGTGTTTGGTTATTCTCCTGCATGTTAAAACTTCAGAGAAACAACATTCAGCTTTAGATGAAAAAGTTTATTCTTCCTTTCTTGCAAAAAAATAAAATAAAATAAAATAAATTTCCCTGGCTCACACCTAGCAAATTTGCTTCAAATTTACAGGTGCAAGGTCTGTTCCCTTTGCAACTAGGGTATGGATTTTTAAATAGATATTTATATCTGAATGGTACTCATGGAACCCAGGTTGATTAGGAACCAAATATTCTATATAGTATACTATCAAAAGGGCAGGCTAGAAATGATAGAGCACATAAGGCACCTATATGTTAACAATTGTACCAACGAAAGTCATTCCTGCAGTGGAAGAATTAAGAAATCAGTAGCTAAAATTCCCTCTCTTCCAATGAAAAATATAGACATCCATTGTATTTGGTTACCCTAGATACTGAGTCTGGCTTTGATTTGCAGACTGAGGCTGTTCAAAAGCTATAGAGGGAACCAAGCTGCACAAAAGTTGTGTTTGAATCACAAAGGTATATTGGATTTATACTAGTTTTAATTGCCAGATCTGCCTCCAAAGAATCCAAGGAATTCTAGACTGAATATGGGGATAGAGATTTACCATTCAGAAGTCCCTAATTCCCTTCAGCTATAGTTGCCAAAGATTCTCTCAAGTGGCTATTAAGCCAGTTTAAAGAGTGCAGTATGTGTATCCTCGTTTAGAAATTTTAACAAGCTCATCAGACACTTCTGCTCAGTTGGGTACCTGCAGGATCTGACAGCCTCTGACAGCTACTTTTCTGCATTAGCTCATGGCTAATAGACTAAGGAGGCAGAAAAATATTTGCCAGAAATCTCCTAACCAATTCTGCTATACATGCTGTGGGGAAAAAAAGCATTTTCCTTAATTGAAGAATCCATCCCATTCAAAAAGGATTTCACTGGTGATTCTTCAGTCCCCAAATATGCTGGAGGAGAGTTAAATAAAATCACTGAGTCAAATTGCATGTTCAAGTCAAGTCATTTTTTCCCTTCCTATTGTACTTTGATGTCACCTCATTTACAGCCAGGGAAGGCTATGTAGTAGGGCTGTATTAAGTAGGGTATATAAAACTAGCTTTATATTCACACTACAGCACCAGCAATGAATAAAAGGGAAGAAAATAAATATTACTACCTAACTCTGCTGCACCCACCCCAAAATTGTAATTCATTCCCTTTGAACTTTGGTAAAAGTGATTGAGGATGGGTAGCTAAATAGCATTCAGTCTCTTCTCCAACCTAATGAATTCCTCTTTTGCCATTAGTGCTTATTCAAAGGCGAGTCTACTTGTTAGTGAAGAAAGCTCCCCTCATGTCTATACTGCATTAGCATGTGTACTTTGAAAGGGTGCAGTCTTTCAAATTTCAGTCTCTTGCATCAAGCTGTTCTCTAATTGCTAGAAGCAGTTTGTTTGATGCTTTTGTTATGTAAATTCACATTCATCATTACCCTTTGACAATCAGAATCCAATTTTTCCTCCACTGCCATTATCAGCACATGTGTCCAGCGGCTTACGAGATATAAAAAAAAATATGAATAGGCAAATTGTCTCTTGCTTGAATCTATACCAACAAACAATATGGCTCTTCTATTTGGGGAATATTCCCTAAATAGAATTTGATGAACAAAATATAGAAAGTAATATCTGACATTACAGATGTGCCTACTATCATCTCTATAGATTGGTTACAATTGTTTGATAACCATTGTCCAATCTGGAAAGAAAACTGAAATCTCAAACTTGAACAGTGATTTGTCATCTGTCTATCTCTTCTGTCAAATCTGCTTTGGACACAGGTCACGCATGTTAAACCTCAAGGATATAATGAGACCCTTGCAAAATGAATACTGAGTCACCATAGGTAACTTAAAAATACAAAAAATAATATTTGATCTACAACCTAAGCTTATCTCAAATAATTGTCCACAACAATTGACAAGGTACAAGGCACGATATGGTAAAATACCGTTGTTATTCCCCAGGCTCCGTTTATACAATATGTTTAGGCAAAAGTATACTTAGCATGTATAGCAGCACCATTTTATTCTTTGCTGTAAAGTAAAAAGGGTTTGAGGCTCAGTCTGAACACCAAATGGCAAGCTTCACAATCTCGCTTCATGGCCATTTCAGGGTCAAACAATATGGTACGCGTGTGAATGAGGAATAACAAAGAATTTTTCTGTAAAGCATTTTATGTAGCAAAAGGCACAGAATTATAATTTATACAGTTACCTTTCCCTGTTTCTCTGAGGATTCTAAACTATGATCAGGTCAGAGGGTGGTTGTGAAGGAAACCAAATGTCATGCAGTTTTGTCTCATTTCTATTTCTCTAAAAGCTTAAGAAGGGCCCCTCACAAGAAAAAATAACACAAGAAAAAGGGAGCTATTCCCTTTAAAAGGAATGCAGCTGTTTTAAACACACTGAATTTCAAAATGCCAGAAGACAGAAAAACAAAAGAGGGAGGAAGGAAGGGAGGAAGGGAAGGGAGGATTGCAGCATATCTGTGTTCAGATGTTTGTGCTATGTAGAATTGTGCTTTGTTGAAGAATTCCATAGAACAGGGTTCTCCAACCCTTGGGCCACAGACCAGTATCATTCTGTGGCCTCTTAGAAACTAGGCCGCACAGCTGGAGGTGAGCAACGGGTGGACAAAACTGCACATATGTGGTATTTAGTTCTATGCTTCTCTTCTCCTCCCTCACCCCCACCCCCATTTGTAGAAAAAATGTCTTCCACAGAACTGGTGCCAAAAAGGTTGGGGACTGCTGCCATAGAAGAAGAGAAGAGGGAAGAAAGGGCAACTGAAGAAAGAATCCAGAGGAACTTAGCTTGAGCAGGAGGTTGGACTCCGAGGTCCCTTCCAACTCTGTTGTTATTCAATTAGTTACAGCAGAAACAGTCAAAGTTTGCAAAAGGAAAGACAACAGCTGTGGATAAGTTGTAAGTACAACTGATGAAAGTCCAAGCAGAAAATGTTTCACAGCTCAGCAGAAAATCTAGCTGTGGTGGATTCTGGTCCTAGGGAGAACCAAGTCCGAAGAAGAAGAAGAAAGGGAGAAGAAAGTCCCTCTACTTTTGGAATAAGGAAGATATTGGAAGATTAATAGAAGAGCTTCAAAGGGTATCTAAAAGGCTTTGCTGATGATAGTACAACTCTAATCAGCTAGAACCTACTGTATATCCAAGCATAGTAGCAGTTGCACCAAGAGCTATCTCAGAGAAAAAGAGGCATCAGAGTTCAACAGCTTGATATGGGATAAAGAAAGGTAAGTGGGAGAGAGAAGCACCAAGTGCAAGAAAGAAGTTAAACCAGAGGGGACCAGATGCACCAAATATCCAAGAGAGTCAAAGCTAGAAGAAGCAATACTAAAAGACTTCACTGCAGAGTCAAAATCAGTAGAGTCAAGGTCAGAAGAAGCAAGACCCAGCAATACAAGATGTGGCAGTAGTGTGATGTCAACCAATGCCAACAGCAGTTCCAAAAACCAACTGGAACTGAGCTGAGTTAGCTGACCACAGGGCACAGCAAGAAAGAGACCCAGGGAGAAGTAAGGGGGAGGATGTGAGATTAGTATCAGGATAGGGGTAAGATATAACTGAAGCTGGCACAGATAAGAATAGACCTAAAAATGGATGTCAGGTAAGGAGGGCTTTGGAGCAATAGTGAAATGGAAGTTCAAATAGAGAGAAATAAGAAAAATAGGACCAAACTGAAAAGATTAAAACAGCCTTTAGTAATAATAGATGCAGGAGAGAGAGAGAGAGATGTGGAATGTAAATGAGAAAGTAATGGATAGTCTTTCTTGTACAATGAAAAATAGCATATTTTTGTAAAGCAGCATTTTACAAGTGGAATTGATTTGTATGCATCCTGCTTGATCTCAGAACATCCTGAACTCATGACAGATCAATATGAAAGACCAGATCACAACGGTTTTGCATGCACACCTATGGACATGAGCACATAATGGCTCATGCACACTTAACACTGATTTACAATTTTTATAACATTTAACCCAGATGTGAACATAAGACAACCCCCCCCCCAATAAAAAGTTAGGCAAAACACATATATACAAACCCCATGAGTCTATTTTATGGTTAATTTAGGATTGTCAATGCCAAACCAATCCAGGATGCTTCTTTCTCTCCATCAATAAATGTGAGGGTATTATTTATTATTATTTATTGAATTTGTTTGTCACCCACCCAGCCACCCACTGCAAGGCATATGCATATATTTTAGTGTGCATATATAGAGATATAAACCTGCAGAAGCCACACTACAAGACAGAGGAAAGGTTGGACCCCCAAAATAATAAATAGCTAACAATTAAAGCTTAGCTTTCTATAGAATGAGATACTCAATTTAGAAAATTAACTGATTTCCCATCTGCTCATAATTTGTCTCTTATGCCCACACACAAATTATACAAATGCACATATATAGCCTTTTCTCCTTCTAGAAATACAACCAAAAGAAAACCTCAAAACTAGATGGAGATAGAGTAAGGGAAAGGGAAACTGTGCTAGGAGGGAGGGAGGGAGGAAAGGAGGGAGGGAGGAAAGGAAGGAAGGAAGGAAGGAAGGCTGGCTTTGTTAGGTGTTATGAAAAGGATTAAATTGAAAGTAGACTAGAATTCACAGACTCCTGGCTTCTAGTTTGGCCTTTAACTACTATACAAAACTGGGTCTCTCTTCTCAGATAAATATGGTATGAAATAATTAGTCTGATCTTTCTACAATCTTTTTTTCCTTAGACTCAGTCAGCACAAATTGCAATCCACTGTACTGAAGGTAGCCTGACTTCATAGATTTAACACGACAAGCCAGGAGAAAACAAAAGGATAGAGCTATGTTGGCAAATCATGGTAAAATAAAAAATAAAAAGATGTTTAAACAACTGACACTTGCATGCTTTTGATATTTAGCAGGGAGGGGAAAAACATATACTTCGGAAATGCTTCCCCCCCTCCCCTTGGCAACACAGATAGATTCCTGTGAATCATTAATGCTTCGTCTGTTCATGGAAAAGCTATATTGAGGTAAGAGGACAGATGGACAGATGCACAATCGCACTAGAATCAAAATCGTTAAAATTAAGTATTCACACAATTGCTACAGGCCCAAAAGTGGCTCTGTCCTTTCTGCCTTATACATCATATTATCCATATTCACAGTTGCCAGGCCCTTGAAAAATAAGCATGTTAGAAACTAGAATAGCTCCTGAGGGAGGTTTGATGGGTTTCAATATTATCTGCCTTTTGGAAACAGCTGAAAAACTGAGCTTTTCTGGAGGGTGTCTG
>JANHFL010170357.1:0-10277 GCA_032468155.1 Oxyrhabdium leporinum
AGAAGAATTAAATATTCTAGGAAATATTAAAAAGGCAAAATATTATATTTCCCTGGATGAGAAATGGAGAAACATGTTTTTAAAGACAAAGCAGCTCCCTGCAGCTCCCTGGGCCCCCCTCCCTTCAGCTCCAGGGTGATGGGATTAAGACATGGCCCTCAGGACATATAGGATTAGCCCTCTACCCATCTAACAGCAGGGCTCACTACATTGCAAAATCACCTGGGGATATTACATCAACCAGCAAGATTCAACCAAGCCCGGGACTCAAGACAACCTACAAAGTTACCCCTGCATGGTCCCATGGGACTCTGACAACCAATCAGGATACATTTCTTGCCACAGGAACAGGAAACAAGTTCAAAGCCCAACAAAGGGTATAAATCTTTCTCCCTCTCTCACCCACGTGCTCCATTTTGCCCAGGACTTCAAACCCCATGTAGTCCTGTTCATCATTAAACCATCCTTCCAAGCAATCTCCATATTTCCAGTGTCTTTCTTTCCACTTGGAACTGAACCCAGGTGGACATATCTTCCAATATTAATAAGAAAAATGTATGCATTTTAGATTTTGCTTGAAGCATTAGATAATAACAAAAGCAGGTATCATTATCCCACAGGAAACGTAGCTGGAAAAACCAAGTATTTCTAGAGATCTTACAGAGAAAATGAAGCAAATTTGAATGTACTAGTATCCAACTTTTATAATTCATAACTTATGAATTTATAAGTATTTTTTTAAAAAAAATAATGAAGGAAACAACCATAGGATGTACGTCTTCTGAAAGGTTCAGGAGTGTTGATGAAAGTAAAGTCAAAACCCTGCATGCCTGGGAATCAACAGGATTTTCTTTAAAACTATGCAGGAGTAAACTTTAATTTAAAAAAAAACAAACTCTAGCTCTCTGCCACTGGAGAGAAAGCTGCACCCACTAGGAAGAATAGATGGGTTGATCTTACTTGGCCCACTCACTTCCTTCATCGTTTTACTGAATTCATTCAGTCTACTTCCTTGAGTAGCTGCCACTTGCTTACTCTCCAGCCTGACAGGCTCCAGGGCTGCATGGCTCCATTCTGTCTGATACAGATATGAAGTACCTGATGCCTTTTCCCACTATTTTTATATGTGTGCGTGCGTGCATACACACACACACACACACACACAGGTGGATATTCTGCATTTTTTGCATTGAAACGTGAATATCAAAACAAAGCTGACTGGGAACTAGATTGAAACTTTCATTGCTTCAGCCATACTTCCAATATCATAGCAATAAAATTTCTATCATGTGCCAAGTTTTTGGAGTTTTCTAAAAGTGTATCATGCTTATTTCGGAGTTTCTACTGCAGTTTTAACTATGTGGGTTTACATACATAAGATTCAACGTCTTCATTTTTGTAAATAATGAAATGCCTATGGAAGTCGACATACCTATACAGATTTTCAATAAACTTTCATTTTTCCCAGCAAGTGCAATTCAATGGATTCTACATTAACTGTTTATTTCCAACTCTCAAAGGAATATGCAGGCCATCTGAAAATGGAATTAGGTGTTCAGTCTCCTCATATTTGTGATCAGTATAATAGACTAGATTTTTGTGCAGATTTTAATAGCAAAAGCAGTAATAATATACTCATCCATTTTCTTTTGGCCTAAAAGATGGAAAATGCATTAGTATACTGTTAGTAGTAGTAGTAGTAGTATAATGAATGAGTCCAGTATCACAAGGCACATACTTCTATGTATTCTTGTCCAATGTCTGCACTGTTATTATTACGCCCACATTAATTCATTGTAGTTGAAAGCCTCTTCACTGAAGGTTAGGGGCCTTAAGCTATCAAGCTGATATAATACAGATTGGTAGATGGATGTTTTTTTTTTATTTCCCTGTACAGCACTGAAAAAAACACACTCAACTTCTTTGTCTAAGAGAGCTAGATCTTAAGTATTCCTGTTTATCATCCTTAATCACCATGCCATGTTGGCTTAATGTCTGCATTACTAGTCTATAAATTTTTATTCTTTTAATAATCTATATAAGCAACTGTTGAACCATTGAAATGAGCAAAAGAAAAAGAGCTACAGCCAAAGGACAAAACTATGTCTCAATACTGATATGCATAGGAAATGTGTCATACTGAGTAATGCTCCCTTGTCAGATGAAGCACTTGTTAACAAATGACGCCTCTACACAGGGCCTTTTCTTTAAATTCCAATTTTTTAGGCATTCTTGCTGATAGCTTCCTATTTTACACCTTTGCTTTAACTTCATATATCAAAGGAAAATAACAAAATCCACAGACTATTGTGGATAATTAATTAGCTTTAAAAGAATTGTCTGGTTCCAAAATTTGGTGTAGCTGCAGTATCAAGTTAACTTCCTTGATGCTTCTACTCCTTTGATATTTCCCAAAGCAGAGCTACAATTTCATTAAAGACAATCATATGAGCCCATAACCTTCAACTGACCCTTAATACCCTTTAAAAAAAGACTCAACTGCCTACTGACAATTCATTGCAGTGAAATAGCAAAAGCAGTCTGAAATCCAAATCCACCATGCTTATACATAAAACAGATTGTAGCAAATACAAAAACTGGAAATAGTTACAACAACATGTAATAAAATCTTTACCTAAGAATGAATTGGCTCGTATTAAGGAAGTCAGCACTAGTGATATTACAGGTATTATTAACAGAATAATAATTTGGGAGGAGAGGTCCGAAATCCCACTAATATCAATGAGACTTGGGAGTAAGGAAGAGTATAAAATTCAGTTTTTTAAGAAAGTATTTCAGCATATAGAATGATGACCAAGTTTATTAATTTGAGTAGCCCTTAATACATATTCAGTATTTTATAATTATTCTCAATTAATAATTTTATAAATTTTATAATATTTACTAGCATTGTTAACTGTTCTGGTCAACTGATTTATACATATTTTATATTGATTTTCTCAGTAACTATAACTAATTAAAGAGATCAGTCATGAAATTCAGAAATCTCTAGGCACAATTATTTAAAATTGTTAAAATTCTTTCAATAAAATAACATTTTTTGCCCTCATAATTCTGTACAAAGTCAACCAATGAGTTTCATAGCTGAACAGAGATTTGAGCATGGTACATATATTCTTTATCTTCAAACAATATTTGGACACCAATTTGCCATTCTTCCATATAACACTTTAAGAAGCAAGTTGCAGACTGAATGCATATGTGTTTATATATATAGAAAATAAACACTTCTAGTTGTGCTGCACATTAAATCCACCAGAAGTAAAAACAATAATGCAAAACAATATATAATAAAAACAGAAAAGCAGAATTCTAAAATAAAAATGAAAACATAAAAAAACAGTCTAATTCATTTTCAAAGTATCCGTATTCAGTGTTAACTTATGAGTTAAAGTTTTAGATCTATAGACAATAGTTTAGCTTTTGCAGACTGACATAACCACTTCTTGCTATGTAATATTAGAAATTCTGAGAGGTGGAATAAACCATTATAATCCTCTTTGCAGAGGACATGTCTCAAATAATCTTTAGAATCTACTTTTATTCATCTATCCATGTATTGCCTACAAGAAGAATATTGTTTATTGCAACTGTACTTGTACTACCTTGTTTGGCTATATTAATTTTGTCCGAATGTCATAGCACAAATGAGCCAGAAATAGTTTCAACCTTCTACCAATGAAACTTAAAAGAGGTTTCTGTATAAAAAAAAAATGAATTCATATGAAAGTCCAGAGTTCCATCTCTTCTAGAGATGTAAAACACACTTGTCCTATAGTCCCTAGTGAGACATTCCTGGAAATGGAATAGGTGCAATAATAATGGGGAAGAGGAGAAGGAGTCACATCTCAGGAGGACTAACTGAAAACACAAAAGAATACAAAAATCTTGGGTTCGGAATTGCAGTCTTAATGTATGACAAAATGCTACAATTTCATAATATTTTTTTTCTCAGATGCATGTACTAGTTTAAAGTGAGCTAAAGTCTTCAATAGCTGTAATTTTTAAAAAGGGAAAGAAGTAGTTAACTTGAATATTTTTAATAGTACAAAATTCTATATTAATCTGATAATGTAAACTAAAACAAATAGATCTTTAATTTTATCAAAAGAAAACAATGGTGCTAAGATAGGTAGCCAATAAAATAAATAAATACATACATACATACATATTTTATTATCTGATTAGTACATGTCTAGGTCAACTCGTAGACAGTGAATTTTAATCATTAAGCCTGTAAATTAGATTTGATGTAAATTATATGTGCTATTTTTTTCTGGCACCATTCTGAGGTTTTATTTATAGATCTCTGTACTCTGTCAATCAATTTAACTGTTGCAGAGCTTTTTATCATGTGTCTAAAATAGATATCATACCCTGCACAAAGTAAGAATTCTGTGAGCTCTAATGATTCAATATTATTTCTTTCTGATTTCTCTTTTTCAGCATACTGTAACTCAGTTCATGAAGCTACATGATTATTTTTGTTACACCAAACATTATACAATGTGAACTTATAGCTGCCATATATTTTGAAGAATATCTAAATTAATATCATGGGTAGTCCTCGACTTATGACAGGTTACCTAGAAACCATTTGAAGTTACAAGAGACACTCCAACAGTCACTTATACTCAAGTCCTGTAGTTACATCCCTGCAGTTTGCCCTTATGATTGACGGGAGAGACATTGCAGAACACACATTCCACCTAGTCGTCGTCCCCCCAACATCCTGCTCCGCCAGGTTGCCACAGGCACTGAGCCTGCTTTGCCATCCCACTGGGTTCCACAAACTCCTCCCCACCCCCAGTTGCCATTTGCTCATTTATCTTTTGAAGATATCCATAGGTCAGGAACTTGGGGTAGGAAAGGAAGAGAGGACAATCTGTTGCTTGGCCACATGGCACAATCAAGGAGAAGTCCTGCTGATTTTCCTTTCATCGCTAGTTTTAGCTCCCCCAATGTTAGCTGCTAATGCTGGGGGACTAAGACTAGCATTGAAGTGACAACCATCAGGAATTTTCTTCACTAGTACTAACCTTAGCTCCCCCAGCATTAGTAGGGCTATCATAGCTAACGCTGGGGGAGTTAAGACTAGCAATGAAAGAAAAACTGGCAGGACCTTTCCTGCTAAGCACTAGCCCTAGTTCCCCCAGCATTAGCAGCGCTAGCTAATGCTGGGGAAGTTAAGATTACCAATGAAAGAAAACCAGCAGAAGTTCTTCTCCTTGATTGTGCCACATGGCCCAGCAACAGAGAGGTCTGTCCTTCCCTATCCTGACTGCCTCAGCTCTGAGGATAATTAAAAGGTAAGTGTGCAATTGTGATGGGGTGGGGTAAGGAGGCAGCTCATAGGGGACCCCAAAGGGCAGGGAGCAAAGCATGGGGTATTTCAGAGGGTGGAGGCCTTGGGAGGCCCAATGCAGGTGGGCCTGTGCCTGCCCTAGGCCTCTCAGGGACTCCCCATCCCTGAAGCACCCCATGCTCCACTTAATGACCCACATGTTTGTTTAACAAATGCATTGGGAAGAGCAGGGTTGGGGGCAGGTTGTTACTTGAGGCAGTTCAGTTAATGTTTGTCCCAACTTCCAACCTTAATGAACCCTAGGCTTCATTATGGTCATAACTCAAGGACTACCTGTATATTATGGTTAAAACATACATATTTTTCTGATCTTGCAAGAGTTTTTATATGCCTTTAATTATGTAAGATTAATTATGTATATTGATCACTAACTTTTTGAAATTACACAGTTCTGACCATGAATGAATTTCCCTGCTCAACACACAGATATTATCAGATCAGGGTGTGATTCATACTGGATCCCTGCATGGAATAAATATTGTTTTAGCCTTTTCCTCCACTATAACTTCAATTTTAGTCTCATATTCTATTGATAGAAAAGGATTTAATTATTTCAGTTGGCCCTTTTTTTGGCAATACAAATAGTCACACTGAACATAGTGTGAGTCAAAGATTAGAGTAGGGGGAAGAAAGATTAAGCACTCTTATCCTGGGGACTTATACTGGCAACCTGTGGGAAATCAATGACGAACAAGAATGTGCTCAAGATATACAAACCTAAGCTAATGCATATTTTGGCAACTAAAACACTTCAAATAAATTAAAGCAAAAGTCTCCTTTGAATCAAACTTCGTTTCTGTTGACTGTATGAACAATATGCATGGAATTTTGGCAACAGCTGGACAGCAAATTCCCATTCCATTCTTCCAGGAACTTTATCCCCTATACTAATATTTTCAGGTAATCTCCTATCCTTGTGATCTACACAGCTTTTCTAGGCCAGCCAAGGTTATCCAGATGCTGCCACTGATCTGGGCTAAAGTTCACCCAACATGAAGCACTGGATAATTTATTTAATATGCTGGAGTAAGAAAAGGCCTGAACTGTTTTGCAAGACAGCCAATGAAGTGTAGTGTTTAGAGAAGTAGAGGATATAGGATGAGAGAGATTTAGGTAAAAAACGATCAGCTCAATAGGTAACTTAGATGTAAAAGTTGGTTACCACATTGATAGATTCAAGAGGTCATTGTGTAAATAGCCAGTTGCACATTCTTTATTGTTTCAATTTAAGTCTCAACCATATTATTACTTGTAAATTAAAAATACTTTAGTCCATTTTCTCACGAAAGAGAACTTTGTGAAAATTATGCTTGCAAAAGAAACACTTTTAATGTAGCAGCTACCGAAGAGACTGGCATTAGGCAAACTACCACATTTTTTGTAAACCCTACCTCCCACAGTTGTTGTGACACTTAAGTGGAAAAAACCATATATATCACCTTGAAGAATAAAGTAGCTATAATCTCTCCCCAACTCCAATTATACTTTTAGTCAGT
Source organism: Oxyrhabdium leporinum (assembly GCA_032468155.1). NCBI lineage: Eukaryota > Metazoa > Chordata > Lepidosauria > Squamata > Cyclocoridae > Oxyrhabdium > Oxyrhabdium leporinum. The sequence goes on from JANHFL010170357.1 coordinate 6,883, forward strand.
ACCATCACCTTTCTTTTGGTTGAATGTAACATAGACTTGATTGCATGTCGTATGTAGTTTTAATAAGTGATCAGAGTCAAAGCCCCAGCTTCAGTTCTATCTGCTTTTTTGTATTCTATCTAGATTAGAAGAAGCAATAGAAAAAGGAGGTATTTTCCTCAATGCTTGAAGTAGTTCTTGTTGCAATTGCTTTGAAATGCAAATGGCAGAATGATCCTTTGCATCTTAAATGCCGCTCATGTATATTTATTTCTGCTTTAGTAGTCTATAGAAGATAAACAGCTGTAGAGACTCAAGCACAAAACCTTTTTAAGAGTAGTTCTTAATGCTAAAAACTAGCACATTTCATTTTACGAAGAAACAGGGAAATAGAGGAGTACTTTAAGACTAGAGAAATAGTGTCAGAAAGAACAGACTATCTTTCTTTCTCAACACGCCAGAGGCCTCACAGACAACTCCTATGGTTATATTTTAAAGAAATTAAAATAATTAAAGGGGAGGAAGGAAATGTTGTGGGTCCCATACTCTAGGGAGATACACCTGGTGGGATCCAAAAGCAGGACCTTCTTTGTGGTGGCCCCCTCTCTCTGGAACATCATCCCCACAGAGATTAGAATGACTCCCATTCTAGCACTCTTCTGGAAGGCGCTGAAGACCTGGTTCTGCCAGCGGGCCTGGGGAACCCAGAGTGGGATGGAGCCCATTGAATAGCTCATGTGAGGTGCTGTCGCCAGGGCAGGGGGGTGAGGGGGTGATTTTAGTGTATTAATTTATTATATGACTTCTTTTATTAGTTTTATTGTTCTTATATGGGGTTTTATATTCTGTAAGCCGCTTTGATTCGCCATGTGCGAATAAGTGGCAATATAAATTCCCTTTGTTTTGATTTATTTCCTTGGCTATTCATGGTATTCTCAAAATTATTCTTTGAACCCGAAAGTTCAAAAGCATTAGTACTGTTTCCATCCTGCTTCTTCAAAGTCCAATTTTCTTTCTTTTTAAATCTTTATTGATTTTTTTAAAAAAAATAAAAGATAAATGAGCAAAAAGAAAAAGGAAAAGTCAGGAAAAAAATCAAGAAAAAAGTACAAAAAGAAAAAAGTAAACAGAATAGAAAAATAATAATTTCATTGGTAGACATGTAATTAAAAATACATCAAATTCTTAATCCAAAATTCACAATACTTTATGTTAATTCCATAATCCCATCTAAATTGGTATATAATTAAATCCCAAAATCAAATTTTCATTTGTTCAGTTTCTTGCAAAAACTCCAAAACTGGTGTCCATGTAGAAATAAAATTGGTCAAAGTCTTTAATCAAAACTGTCAATTTTGCCATCTCTGCCAGTTCCACCAGCTTCACCATCCATTCTTCCATTATTGGCATTTGTAAGTGCGTCTACTTTTATGCAAACATTGTTATCATACATAAAAACAATGTTTGAATTACTTCTCTCATAGTTAACCATGCTACAAACATTTTTATTGAATAATGATTATAAAGCATTCACATTAATTTTGGCTGGTAGATTAAAAAAGATTTTACTAGAGTTTATTAATGAAGATCAATGTAGATTTTTATCTAAAGGAATAGTAAGAAAATAGTTCCAGATGTAATAGAATATTTAAAACAAACAAGCCAAGTTAATTTTCTTAGATTTTCTTTTGATAATTTGAAAGCTGCCCTTTTTGTTTAAAGTTATGAAAGGTATGGACTTTGGTGAGAATTTTATTCAAGGAATTACTTTTCATATAGATTGTTGTAATGTGCTCTGCATGTTACTGATTTTGAAGATTACTCAGAAGCTGTGCTTAGTAGAAAATCCAGTAGTCTCTTTGCTGGTAACTGAAAGCTGCTACATACACATATCTTTGTTGCTACAGACTCTGTATTATTTGCCAATAAGCCTCTAGGTACAATTCATAGTACAGGTTTTGACTACTTCAAGATGGCTATATCATTCAATAATTTTGTCTTAGTGGGATTGTTGAAGGTTTCTTCAAAGGAAAATTTGAAGGACAGTAGGAAACCTGTGTTTTTTTGTTGTGTTACCAACCACTTGGAACAGCCTTCTACAGGAGATCTAGATCAGCAGCCCCCAACTTTTTGGCACCAGGGACCAGTTTTGTGGAAGACCATTTTTCCATGGACCGGAGGGAGGGAGATTTTGGTTTTACTCGCTCACCTGCGGCTCACCTCCAGCTGTGCAGCCTAGTTCCTAACAGGCCACAGACTAGTAGTCACCTGTGGCTCAGGAGTTGGGGACCCCTGATCTAGATGACACCTTCTCTCTTGATGTCAGTGGTTTCTGAAAGTTTTTGCCAAGTATTTTTTAACCAATTAAAAAAATGGATAAAACTTTCTGTTACTTTTTTGGCAAGTTCTTCTTTAGCTGTATAGATTTATTTCATCTTCGTTCTGTGTGTCCTCCACTTCAGGTAATTTCAGATTTGACTTTTCTCTGGGATGTGTACAACTTCTAATACTAAATACTTTTGAATAATACTATAACTATTATCTAATTGTATTTTATGAATAATCAAGACACACCTCATATTTTTCAGATGAGGATGTTATTACAGCACAGTGAAATTATTATGGGCAAACTCCCTTCGACCTTGAATACTTGGATGCTGTCTTAATGGCATGAGCCATGGGGATTTCAGATTTTTTTCTAAAAAATTCACTGTGAAAATTAAACCACAATAGAAGTAGAGACGAGCTGCTAAGAGAATGCATGACATTTACTTGCTGCAGTGTTGTGTGTGTGTGTGTGTGTGTGTGTGTTTCTTTGTTTGGTTTATCTACAAGGAATATATTAAGCTTCAGCCAGTAAGGCTTGCTGGAATTTCCAACAGATCTATATTTTCAACATTCTTATTCACTCCCAAGATTAATTTGAAGTTATTATTTCTTTATCAATTAGAAGACACAATTTTGTGACCTAACATATAGCTTTTCTTATAGGATAATTACACATAAAATACAAAAGAATATTCTCCCAGAATATTCTTAACAGAAAAACATCCTTTCAAATGTTCTGCATAATAAACATGTTACAGACTATTTTCAGACTTCTCTAAGCTTGGCTTTATATTATTAGCCATCCCACAAGTTTATTAATAAAAATAATATTAATATTAATAAAATAATATAAAATTAATAAAAATGAAACCATATTTTCTCGTTTGCTTCTTTGTTACCTAAAGAGGTGGCAGCACCTATCTGACATCTACATAATCTTGAAAAGCAGAAAGGGACCTATTTAATATGGGACTTCACCAGCTAATCTCAGCCTTGCAAGCTAGACTGCAAAAATGAATATCTATCTATCTATCTATCTATCTATCTATCTATCTATCTATCTATCTATCTATCTATCTATCTATCTA
>JANHFL010170368.1:0-10277 GCA_032468155.1 Oxyrhabdium leporinum
TGCAATGCCAGGTCTATCGTAAACAAGGCCCCCCTGATATCAGAAAAATAAAAAAAAACTTTAAATAAAAAAAGAGAAGTGGTGTTATCCTGGAATGATGTGAGCAACACCCATCCTGCTCAGTTCTTGGAGGAAATGGAGGCTGGTGTTTGTTACCAGTGGGTGGGGGGCAGGGGGAGGAAGGTGCTGCTTGTGGAGCCAACTTCCATTGCAATTCCAATCTTTCCCTTTTTAATTCATCTGGGTTTTGCAGAACAATGCCCAACATGAGGTACAGAACTGGAATAGGACAGATTGTAAAGAAGGTGAGAAAGCAACCAGAGAATCTCTGGACATACACAATAAACAGATGGGAGAATATATTAATGGCTTATGTAGGCAACAGCAGAAAACCTGGAAAGAAAAAAATCAAGAGACTCCCTTTTAACGAGCACACTAATAACGGAGAGCTGAAAGTTCTTGACACTGTTTCCAAGATGTACGTTTCTCTAATCTTTGTGTTAAATTTCCTTCTTGAAATTTTGTTTGCTTGATTGTGCCCTTTTTCGTCTCCTACATAATGAAGTTTGGGGAGAGGAATTCAGGCAAGGTGCTTCTTAGAAGATAAAATCTGATAAAGGCTGGTGGCTTCCGGGAATGGGATGACCAATCTAGATTTTAGGATTTTGTCCAGAAGCCTCATTCCTATAAATATGACTTTTGTTAGTACACCATTTCTTTTATAAGAAGGTGTACAGGAAAGGAGGGGTGTAAAATGACTGTGAAGCCATGTACATAACCTTAGACATTGCTGATCAACACTTCCAGCTTGCTTTGGCTTAAGCAAGGATCACTAACCATCTGTGAAAGAGAGGAATTCCTGGATATCATTTTTAATCTTCTCCTCATCCCACAAGGAAGGAAGCTTCCATGTGTCTTTTCTTGAACCAAAACATATACAATATTTCCCAAGTCATGCTGCTTTAAGCTGTGCTGCGCTGTTACACTGTTTCATGGTGAAAGGGTGAACTTTTGTTATTTTTTTTTCCAAGTGCAATGATAAACAACCCTTTCCCCTTGGGTGGTTCCCCTGGGGTGGTGGCTGGGATTTGGCATGCAGTTGGTAAGTTACAAAAGGGTTGTTTATCATTAAGATCTTAAGACTTAGCATCATTAAGTCCATTAATCCAATAACCCAATCTATTAAGGCACCTGGGGTAGTGGCTGGGATTAAGTTAAGGGTTGTTTACAATCAATCTGGATTGTAATCAATCTGGATTTCCCCATTGACTTTGCCTGTTAGGAGGTCGCAAAAAGGGATCGACACAGAGCTACTATACAGTTAGTGGGAACTGAGTCTTCATGTGTAAGTTGGCTCCTTTCAAGAGGACAGAAAATGTCAAAAATCATTAGAACATCCCAAAGATATGCACTCTACAGATACAAAACCTATTATTTGTGACTGTACAGGCACATAAAGTGACATAGTTATAAATAAGCAACCTTATATTTGTAAAATGCTTTAAAACACATGTCCTAAAATCTTTGTGAAATAGTAATTAAAATTGAATTCCAAAAAAATAGATGACTTCAAAGTCATCCCAATAAGTTGTTAGACACCTAGCTGCACTTTGACAGCTCAGTTATAATCCTGCAAGATTTTTTGAATTTTGAATTAAAACTGGGGACAAAAATTGTTCAACATGAGATATAATTTTATTTTTCTTTCCTTTTACTTCCTGCTTTTTAAACTTCTGCCTTGCTTAAAAAAACAAGTTTTCAATTATTATAAAACTTGTTTGGTTAATATTATGTGTTTTGTTTTTTAAAATTATGTTATATGTATTACTGGGGTATTTAGTTTTAGAGAAGCAATGTATTCACTAAGAAATAAAGTTCTGGGTTTTTTGTTTGTTCATTTTTTAGTAAATAATCAAAATGACCCTAGAAAATATTTAAAGTATCATAGTACCTTTGCAGTCCTTAGTAAGGACATTTCAGCAGGTGTCTATTTTGATCATAAAGGGCTGCTCGTAAGAGAGTCTTGTCCTTGAGCAAGTCTGAATCCCTTTGACAGGCAGCCCATTCAGTCTCCAAGAGCTGCTCAGTGGAGGGACATGGCCTCACATGGGACCAAAATCCTCCAGCAGGCAGCCAGTTTGCTCTCAAAGAGGTGATTGGGGCTTTCTACCCTGGCACCATTGAGCTGTGGCGAGGTGAGGGAAAGGCAGCAGTGGCTGAGTTCCTGCTGATCCCACCTGGGGTGGCACTCATCTGAGGAATGAAGTAGAAGATGAAGAGGGCAGTAGAATGGGAAGAGCTGATAGATTGGAAATACTGGACCGCATGCCTCAGCCCATCAGTGGAGCAGCTGCAGGAGAGGTTCATGGGGATGGAGATGCAAGGGTTGGTGCCAGCAAAGCAGATACCCAAGCTGCTGGAGCTGGGCCAGCCAAGTCTCAACAGTCCCTTCGTCCCTGCAGCCCCAGACCCACCTGGAAGGGAACAGGGCCATCAGGCACCACCAACCCCCCTGGAGCTGCTGCTCCCCAGTGAGGGGGTGCAGCAGGCCAGGGCATAGTCAGCCACCCCAGGGCAGCCGCTTGTCCACCCAGTGGTGCTGGCCAGCCCCAAGTGCCACTGGTAACCGCGGGGTTCCAACCCCAGCCGTTCCCACATGCAATGGGGGTACCCGTATACTGGTTTCCCTGAGACACCTGAAACCCCTGCCTATAAGAGCCATGTTCGACCAGAGGCCAGAGGAGCTAGCTTTCTTCATGAATCAAGTGTGGAGCCATATGGACTGGTAGTGGGCCCATTTTCCCAGATAAAGTGGCCTACATGAATGCTGTGGTAGTGAGCCTGGAGGGAGAGAGGCAGAATGGGTGACGCTTCTACATGATGAGGGGGCTCCCAAGCTGGGGAATCTCGATATCTTCCTAGATGAACTTCACACCTTGTTTGGAGACAACACGCAAGTCCATGGAATGGAGCCCAAGAGCCATGCCATCACGCAGTGGAGCAGGCCGGTGACTTGAGTACATACACGAGTTTCAGAGCCTAGTCAGAAAGCTGAGAGGATATTTTTTATTTTTATTTATTTATTTTTGTATTTATATACCGCCCCATTCCGAAGACTCCAGGGTAGCCACCACGGTTGTTAGTGTATTGTTTTCATGATGGCCTGCCTGAACCAAGAGCTGTACCATGCTTGCATGTCCCGTGGCCTTCCAGACAAGATCACACATAGTACCAGGTGGCAACAAATGTGGACTCTGATAAGAGTATAAAAGGCATGGAGAAGCTGAGGCCTGACTGAGAAGAAGCCAAGACAGGCACTTGCTGAGTCAGAGGACCCCATCCGCGGTATCCTCCGCCCTGAGGGAAGCCCTGAAATGCGAACCCAGGCTATGTTTCAGATGTGGAAAGGAGGGCCATAGGACCGCAACCTGTCAGGCACCTAACCCCTAACCCCAAAGGCCCCAAGCCCATTGAAGACCAAAAAGTCTCTGAAGAAGGCAAGGGAAAAGTCACGATGCACGACAAATCGTAGAAGTATCTCCCCCAACTTCAACTGGCACCAAAGCCAGGCTGACCCTTTCTGAAAGTGACAGCAAAGGGGAGGACGACCCGATGGATCACCCCTTTTACTTCCTGCATGGAGATCATAGTGCCCCATTCGGGAGTGAGAGTTATAACAGCTCTAATAGACTTGGGATGCAGACAGTGAGGAGCTTAGGACTGAGAGTAAGGAAGCTATGCCAGCCCATGAAATTCAAACAGGTTGATGGCTCAATTATAGGAGGGTTGCCTGCTTCCTATCTGACCAAGCCAGTTAGGCTGAGAATAGGGATTCACAAAGAGATTATCCAATTTGTGGTTGCTCCGAAAATGGCGGAAGCAATGATATTGGGGTTAGCATGGCTGAAGAAGTGGACCCAACAGTATACTGGGAAAGGGACAGGAGCCGCTTAGTGATAACCCCGGAGAACCTAAAACCTACAGGGAAGAAGCATAGCGAGCCCCAGCCACAATCAGGAGGAAAGGAAGGGCCCAACTGCACGAGGATAGCTATCAAAACAGCGCCTCAGGAACCCACCATCCTCAAGAAGTACAGATATCTCCCTGAAGTGTTTAGTGAGAAGGAATCTGACATCCTGACACACACACACCATCTCCCTATGGACTCTGCAATTGAGAATTTGCCAGGGGTGAAACTCTATAAGCCTAAGATGTACACAATGGCCCCCAAGGGCCAAGGAACTAAGAGACTGTCGATAAAAATCTAGCCACAGGTTTCATCCAGCCAGTGAAGACCCGAGTGGCGGCCCCCATGCTATTAAAAGAGAAAAAAAGAGAGGTCGCTGAGGCTGTGCATGGATTTTTGTGGGATCAACGGAGTCTGCATGGAAAATGTGCACACCCCTCCCCCTAGTGAAAGACATGCTGAATACTTGTCCAAAGGAAAGATGTTTACCAAGCTGGACCTGAGGTACGCATGCTACTGTGTGAGAATTAAAGAAGCGTTGCAAAAAGACGCGTGGTTCGAAACCCATCAGAGAGAGATGACAATGAGGGGGGATCTGGCCTGCAAAGGAGACAAATTGTAGATTCCTGACAGCCTATGAACGCAAGTCCTGTAATGAAGTCACGATGTCAAGCAAACTGGCCACTTCAGGTTTCTAAAGACCCTACACTTGGCCAGAAGGCAATTTTTGTGACTGAAGATGAAAAAGGACATAACGAGCTATGTGGTGAGTTGCCCCATGTGCGCTTCTATGAAACAACAGCCAGGAAAGATCCCTGAAACTACAGCAGCAGGTAGCGAACCCAACCAACCTGGGAGGAAATCACTATGGATTTTATAGTGGAGTTACCTGAAAGTGGGAACACCGTAATTTGGATTGTTGTGGATCTGTTCTCTAAGCGGGCCCACTTTGTGGCATGTTCAAAACTCCCATCAGCCCAGAGACTGGCCAAGATGTTCATGCAACACATCTACTGACTGCATGGAGTGCCCAGGCGCATCGAGGAGTGCAGTTCACAGCAAAGTTTTGGTGTGAATTTGTAAAACTGATATGGTCCTCTCAGGGACTTTGTTCCGGAATCCATCCAAGTATGAATGGGGCCACAGAACAAGTTAATGCAGTGGTAGAGCAATACCTCAGTTGTTATGTTAATTCAGTGCATAGTAGCACTGGGTTTCCCCATTTAGAGTAACCAGAGGAATAGAATTCATGCCCATACCAGAATATCCGAAGGACCTCTTTCCTCAGTAACTCTTACAGAGTGGATGGATTCCTTAAAGGTGGTGTCAGCCGGATCTCCAGCAAGGATTTTCCCTTTGATGTTTGCTTGCTATCGGCTGCCATAGTAACGGGGGTTGGGGCATGGTATTTGGGTTTGGGAAGTGAGCTAGTGTGATGAAGGCCCATGTGAACTAAAAGGGAGGTTTGCTCTCGTGTATTATTGTGCTGCTGAATAAAGTTGTTTACATCCAGTCAAGGCCAAAACCTGAAGATGTGCTCCACATTACACTATGTGGAATGTGGATTCAGCTTGGATTCCTGGGTAGAGAGATTTGGGGAAACTTTCACTATGTAATTTTCATGCCTTTCATGCAAGATCACATCTTGCTTTTCTTTTGCTGCTATCATTTCAAACTCAGTAAAAGTACCTCTTCTCTACTTCAATGGAGTTGGGGGTTTTCTTTCTTCGGTTTTGAACAGAGGCAGGCCTGACATTAAGCAAGATCTGCTTTATCAGCCAACCCGGAGACCTAGTCTACCGAGGGGGTTGAGCACACAATGTCAACCCATGGGAGTGACCAGAAAGACTGAGGAGCTCTGGGGTCAACCTTCCCCCAGCCACACTGCTGCTGGGAGGAGACTAAGTGTCTGGAGGAGTTGCTGCTAGAGGAGAAACCAGTCCGAGCCAGATGGTCGCTGGACGTAGGACGCATGGAAGACCTGGAGGAGCACCCCCCCAGGGATGACTGTTGCCAGACACTGGTGGGGAGATAATGCCCTGCAGAAAGCCGACAAAGAGGACTGCCTGCTGACCCATGCCCTGCAACTTCTGCACGAAGCACTCGAGAGTCGGAGAGCTTGGGGAGCCCTCACACAAAAGCATGCCCTGCCAGTGCACGAAGATGCTGGAGAGGCAGCTGGTGGAACCGGCGCCTCTGCAATCCCAGCTGTGATTCCTGTAGCTCAGCAGGGGCCAGCTCCAGCAGCCGCCATCCCAGTAGCCGCCGCTGCTGCAGTCCGCCCCCCCCCCAGTGGGAGGCCATCCCCTGGAGGCACTGAATTCCAAGGACCATAAGCCAGGGGCAGAGGTCAGTATCAGAACACACCCAGAAGTTTTGCAAGTTAGCCAGCCAAATGCATGGCTGGTCCCCAGAAGCCCTGATGGAGTGCTACAAAAACGGTCTTAATGATGACGTCTATCAGAGCTGCATCTCCTGGGGGGGGGCCCTCAAGACCTTCAGTACTGGTATGTGTTGGCAGCCAAGGTGGAATTCGATTTGGCCAGAGACTGGCACCATGGAATTCTCAGCTGCAGCAAGCCCTCCCCCTCTGCCCCAAAAGAGACCCCAAGAGTTGCCAAAGTCAGGCCAGCAGCCAAACCGAGATCCATGGCATGCTTCAGGTGTGGGAAGAGGGGCACTGAGCAGATGATTGCCTCACCAAGCCAGGCTCCATGCTGACAACTGCTGGGGGCAGGAAGCCTGAGAAGCAGCCAGTAAAGCACCATGAAACAACACTAAAAGGGGTGGAGGTCATTGAGTTTGCCCCTCCTGACTAGGAGGAGCTGGGAACTCCGGCCACCCCAGAGCAGAGTGAGACTGACTGATGATGACCCCCTGATAAGTCAGCATGTAGCCCCCATGACCATCCCAGTGGAGCTGTGGGTGCCCTCTTCTGGTGCCCAGGGGAAGATGCTAGCCCTTTTGGACTCAGAGTGCACAAGATGTGTGATTAGCTCCAAAGAAACAAGGGCCCAAGTATGTAGGTCCTTTTCCCATTGTTAGAATTGTCAATCAGGTCACGATACAGTTAGAGGTACCCAAAACCCTTATGCAGATCCACTCTGTGTTTCATGTTAGCTTGTTAAAGCCTGAGCATGTATCTGCTCTTCGACCAACCCAACCTGCCCCTCCAGGCCCCCTCCTCATTGAAGGTGAACAACAGGATTTCTTTGAACTCAAAGAAATCCTGGATTCCAGGAAACTTAGGGGGAAAGTACAGTATTTGGTGGCCTGGAAACATTTCCTTCCCTCACAGTCTGAATGGGTGAATGCTCTGGATGTCCAGGCCCCTAAACTCATTCAACTGTTTTACTCTAAATAGCCTGACAAGCCTTAATGTTGTTTTACTTCTGTATGGTTGATTATCTTGTCTATTTTGTCTTATATTTTTTCCTTAGGGCTAACACCTCTACTGCAGGAGGGCTGAATGTCAGCCGGATCTCCAGCAGGGTTTTTCCATTTGATGCATGCTTGCTACCAGCTGCCATAGTAACGGGGGGGGGGCATGGTATTTGGGTTTGGGAAGTGAGCTGATGTGATGAAGGCCCACGTGAACTAAAAGGGAGGTTTGCTCTTATGTATTATTGCGCTGCTGAATGGAGTAGTTTACACCTAGTCAAGGCCAACCGTCCTAGAACTCCAGATGGACAAAAACATCAGAAGATGTGCTCCACATAACACTATGTGGAACGTGGATTGGACATTCAGCCAGGGTTCCTTGGGGGAGGAATTTGGGAAAACTTTCAATATGTAATTTTCATGCCTTTTGCATCAGATCTTGCTTTTTTTTTTTGCTGCTATCATTTCAAACTCAGTAAAAGTACCTCTTCTCTACTTCAGTGGAGTTGGGGGTTTTCTTTCTTGGGTTTTGAATGGAGGCAGACCTGACAGGGGACTTGGGGAAATGTGAAGAAAGCCCTAGCAAAAGCAAGAGAAGCGCAGAAGCAACAAGCTGATAAAAAGAAGGCTCCTCAAAAAGAGTTCAAGGTGGGGGAGAATTTGTGTTTAACCACTAAGTTCTAAGTACCACTAAGTACCTTGGGCTAAGGCAGCCATGTAGAAAATTAGGTCTAAAGTATATACCATGTTTTCTCCCAAATTTAGAGACAACCAGAAAATAAACCATAACATGCTTTTTAGGATGCTTGTCATATAAGCCCTACCCCAAAATAAGCCCCTGTTAAGATCATCAGCCTTGGGGGAGGGGCATGGCCACCTCAACATCACTCGCAGGGGTCGCCTGTGGTGGCAGAGAAGGGAGTCCCAGCTGCCTCTTGGGTATGGGGGCTCCCCACCCTTCCCATTCGCTGGGGCCGTCGCAGGTGGGGCAGCGGGCAGGAGGGTCATCTCGTGTACGACAGAGCCGTAGGATGAGGTTGGACAGGCATGTAGGTGCCATGGCGTGGTGCCACCACTGCCCTGCCATGACTTGCATCTTTGCTGTAGCACCAGAAGCAGGTGGAGGCAGCGGCACAGGGAGAAAGCTACACAATTTGGCCCACCAGACACACTGCACAGCCATCTGCCCTGTCGCAGCTACAGGCAAACAAGATGGTGGGACAGAGTGTGCAGGCAGCCGCACAGCACATCTGGCAGGCCGGATTGCATGCTTTCCCCCACACCTCTGCTTGCTGCTTGGAGGGTCAGGCCAGCGGTCGCAGCACTCGGACTCACCTGCATTGCCCCAGAGCAAGAAAGCAAGGAGCATCCTCCTGGCCAGGGATAAGATCTCTGGCGGAGGCGAAACATAATCCCTTGTGGCCCAGGGGAGATGGCACAACTTGCTGGACTTCGGCTGTGTCCCCAATGGCAGCAGCATGGCAAAGAGACATGGAGGCAAGTAAGGGTGCCAGGGGAGAGGAGGATCTTCTGGGGGGACTCCATGTGCTCAGAGGGAGCCTCAAATGCAGGTGACCATGCGGCTGATGCACTTGGGTTGTGCAGCCCGCGCAGCGGAGGGGAGTCCATTTGCTACGTCTGCCAGACCATCCAAGCAGCAGGCACAGGCAGAAACATTGGGGGGGAGGCACGCAACGTGGCCCACCAGACATGCTGCATGGCTGCCCCGCCCCCCACTCCATCCCACCATATGTTTTTACTTGCCTGGGCCACGTTCCCTCCGCACCTCTGCTTGGAGGGCCGCTGGCAGTTGCAGCACTCAGAGTCACCTGCACTGAACAGTTGGGTCAGCAGCCAAGGGGCCGGTGGGCTGTAGCTGCCTCCGGACATTTTTGGCCCTTGCACACTTGCTGCCTCTTGTACACACCAAGGGGGATGAGGCACCAGACTGGGCCAGACCCTTGTGATCACCCTGATACCATATTTCCCCTTAAATAAGCTCTAATGCATCTTTTGGAGCAAAAAATAAATAGAAACAGGTCTTATTTTAGGGAAAACATGGTAGGTCCTTTTCCTATAGTGAAAATCATCCAGTTACAGTGGAGCTACAGCTACCCAAAATATTAGGAAAAGTGCACCCAGTGTTCCATTGTAGTTTGTTAAAACCTGCTCAGGTATTTAAGTTGAGACCAGTGGGAAAATAAATCCCAGGCCCGATCATAATGGAGGGAGAAGATCACTACGAAATAAAAAGGATTTTGGATTGCAGACATTTCAAAGAAATTTGCAGTACCTAGTGGAAAGGGAGTGCAATATCAGAGGCAGAATGGCTCAGATCAATTAGTGAACAAATTTCATTCTAAGTACCCTCAGAAATCAAGGTAGCATGGCAGAGAGAATGAAACCATGATGTTAATGAGACTTCCAGTTTGACGTTGCTGCAAGGAGCAGGGCCCCGCATCCCCATGTCAAATCCTCGTCAGAGGGGCCCCTCCAGGGGGATAAAGTCACCCCATGGGGTGACATACAAAGGAGGGGTACCCTGCAGGTCACGGAGAGTGGCGGCTCTCCTGCTGGACCTAGGGTTTCTTCCATCTTTGCCGAAGACAAAGATGAGGCAACCATCATGGCTGCTGTGAAGCTGGGGCACTCAAAGAAACGAAGACTCTGCTGGAGCAGTGAGAGTGGACAGTGATTGGAGCTGGGTGAGGTGATTTTTAAATTTTGTTTAGGATTTACCCTAAAAGAAAATAAATCTGGAAAAAGAGTCTCTTTGGAATATTTTCAAGAGGCAATCAAAGAGAGATAGAGAGAAAGTGCACCCTAACGGGAAATAAGTAAAAGTTATAAATTACAGAAAGATTGGATGGATAAATCTTATTAGCATGACTTTGAATAGGCATTTTAAAATGCTGGATATCTGACTGTT
>JANHFL010170408.1:0-10276 GCA_032468155.1 Oxyrhabdium leporinum
TCTATCTATCTATCTATCTATCTATCTATCTATCTATCTATCTATCTATCTATCTATCTATCTATCTATCTCATCTAAGACGCTTCTTCCGTTCGGACTGAATGGTGGGGAATGGAAGGATTCAGTCCGAATGGAAGAAGCTTCTTGGATGAGAAGTGAAATGTCTTCAAGGAAAAACAAAGAAAGTTCAGTTCCTTTTTGAAAAAGCACCTTTGGGGCAAGCATGAACTGGATGAATGAGAATTTCCATCAGATTTTCACCCATTTCAATGTCTGAAGCATCCAACAGCTTTTTCCACTGAAGTAAACAGGAATTCCTTCGCTCTTCCTTCCCCGCCCGGTCCTGTGAGATTTTCCCTAAAGCTGGAGGCTGGGAAAGGAATATTGCTTCATTGCTGCAGCAATATATCTCAGCATTCATGTCGGCCATTAATCTTGCATCTATCTTTATGCTATTCCTAGTCGCAAGCGTTTAGCTAAATATGAATTTCCCTTCATCTGGGGTCTTTGAAGAAGGGGCAAGGGAGAAAATGATTCTCAATAGCTCTGCCATCATCTGAACGAACCAGATTAGGAGCCGGAGTTTTAGAAGAGGCCATTTCATCCCTTCCATTTTATTGATTGAAGAAAAAATAAATAAAAAAAAATGATGTGCAAAGCTGTAATGCCTGTTTTCTATCATCTTGGTTGACTGGAAAGGGACATTTTCATTCTGAGGGCTAGTCAGAATTATCAGACGTGGGGCAAGGGGAGAAAAACGTGCATGATTTACAAGCCATATTAAGAGGTTATCAGAGTGAGTCCAAGAAATGTAAATTAGTGTACATTTAAAGTGACAATAAATTTATCCTATTCCTATTCCTATTCCTATCCTATCTATTTCTATTCTAAACAATGGATGGACACTTATCAAGGAGAGAAACAACCAAGAACTAAGGAAAAATTTCCTGGCATGAGAACAATTAACCAGCGGAACAATTTGCTCCAGAGGTTGTGAGCGCTCCATCATTGTAGGTTTTCAAGAAGAGATTGGACAAATACTTGTCTGGAATGGAACAGGGTCTCCTGCTTGAACAGGGGGTTGGACTAGAAGACCTCCAAGGTCCCTTCCAGCTCTATTTTGAATGGAATGCAGTCCAGATTCAGTGTGCCCATGAAGAATTAAACTTCAATCAAGCAAAAGGATCTCTGATATTTTCTCCCCAACCACTTAATCATTCCCTGGCGAGCCACTAAAAGCCAAATTAAAAGGAGGGGGGGGGGAGAAACCTAAGGCTTCAGTTCCAAGAAAATATCACAGGCATTTTGCTAAAGTTGTGATAAAACCACTTCAAGCTATGCTTTTAAGTTGACAGAGGGATCTTTTTTTGCAATTTCTAGGATCAGGCCCTAGAAATTGCAAAAAAGAAAAAAGAAAAGTCTCTTATTTAAGCGACCGACTTCCAAACCATCGTAAGCCAGAGTTTCCAAAAGGAAGCCTAGGAAATTAGGAGCGTGATAGCCCACCGGTCCCCCAAGGATGCATCTCAACCCTCACCGATGAAACAACCGCGAAAGGTTAAGCAAGCAAGGTGATAGACCAGGTGGCCTTTCTGGGCTAGCAAAAAAAACCAACAACAACAATGGAAAAAACAGCCTCTATCGTTCTCCTAAACCTGGGGAGTTTAATGCGCATGTTTTAAACTCACACTGGAACTTTATGAGGAGGTGAGCTAAGGGCAGGTCAGCAAAACAGCTCACCTGTCTTAAAGAGGCTTTCCCCAAAGCAATTTCGAATCTCCGCGCTACAGTTTATTCGTTGGTCAAATTTATATGCCTCCCACCCCCCGCGGCCCCCCACATCTCACTCTGCAAAGCAACTCTGGGCGGCTTACAATAAAAATAATAAATATTAAAAGACGAGCGACCGTAGGTATAGACCTTCAAAATAACAGGAGCTAGAATCTAAGGCAAGATGGGAGACCACCGTAGACAGAAAACTAAAACAAAACAACAACAAAAAAAACCAGACAAGAACACTACTTTGGTGGCATCATCGCTATGAATCCACCAGCCACCTCCAACTTAAGAGCAGCCCCGGTAAAGACCCCGGCAGATCCACGTTGCCACAATTCAAAGACTACACTGCCCATAAGGCCGAGAGGAGCTAGGATCCAAGGCAAGATGGATGTAAGCCTTTGGGTGTGGAAAGCAGAGTAAAAGCACTTGAAATTTAATTAACAAAGTTGGAACAGAAGATGCTTGTTTCATTCACCAGGAGCTCCGGAAAGATGACTCAGTCCAACTGAGCCGTTGACTTTTCCTTGCTACCACCACTCCCCAAAGGACAAGGGTTTGGGGTACACGGTTGAGGGAAAGGACGACGGTGCTGAAAGCCTTGCGGGATTCGGGACTGTGATCCTCGGGAACTGCACTCTGCCTCAATCCTCAAGTTGGGTTATGAACTCTGCACCAGAGGGCTTTCAACATCTGTTACCCAGCAGAGAGGACAAAGCCTTTTTGTACCAGCAAAGCTTCCTTCCTTCCTGATTGTGAGCAGCGGGCCGAATTCCAGAATTTCCCGATTCCCTCCACTCGTCGAAGGAAGAAAAATCATGCTAGGGCTTATTTTCCAGTTGGATCTTATTTTCAGATAAGCACGGTATTTGGGGATCATAAGTCACATCCAATCTGATGCTAAAGAACAACTGAAGTTTTGCATCAACGCGATAAGACAGATGTACAAAGGGAAAACCCTCAAGACTCAAAAGTAGACAAGGTTCAATCACGGATCAATGAAACTGTAGACTAATGCTGCACAGCTGACTAAAATATATTCATTTATTTTATCTTCACCATGAAGCTCTGTTCAAAGTAATTTCCACCACCTCGCCTAGCACTCACCCAATCTATTTCATCAATGTTTTCAAACTCAAGTCATCAACAAATATGAAAAGAGCAGAGACTTACTCCTAGATTTTATGTGTTATTTATTATTTTATTCTAGAATTTTTCAGTGGATATTCCTTGAGTGTTTTTATTTGTTCTGCTCTCTGGTCTTTGGCTATAATAAAGTTGATTTGACTGTGCCTAGTCTGTTCTTTTTAGGGTTGCCTCTGTTTTTGCTGCAACTGGTAATGCTGTAAGCCGCCCAGAATTGTTTCAATATGAGATAGGGAACAAATACATTTAATCAATAAATCAATAAAATTAACAGACCAAAAAAAGGAATGAGGCTATCTTTTTGGACATGAGCAAGGGAAGTTTCCTATTTCTAGGAAGAACATTACTTCTTTGTTTAAAGAATGTTTTCTCCAAGTTGTCATGAAAACTTTTCCTCTTTGCTTAATTCTCTCCAAACGACATTTGACATTCTTGGGGTATTTTTATTTATTTATTGTTAGGAAGAACAAAGCCTTCTTTTACCTAAAAAGAGGAAGAATGCTCTTACTTCCGTCAGGATTTTGTTTAATTACATGTAACTAATTTTAATTGCCTTGAAGATAAAAGGAGAATTGTATGGCCTTATCATGATTCTCAACTATATAAGCTAACTTGGTGTCTTGTGAAGACAGAGAGCTCTAAAGGGGAGAAAAGCAAGTTTAAAGCTTTTCAGGTTAGATGAAAAATATTTTGCCAATCCAAGACACAACATTTATAGGGGAGATCGAAACCTAGCAAGATTGACATCCCCTGCCCCCAGTCTTTCAAGAACTATATATATTCACACACAAAGAAAGGAAATATGGACTGAATCGAAAACCCATTTGAACATATTCACATTCCATTACGGAATTCAATCAGAATAGAGCTGGAAGGGATCTTGGAGGTCTTCTAGTCCAACCCACTGCTCAAGCAGGAGACCCTATACCATTTCAGACAAATGGCTGTCCAGTCTCTTCCAGTGATGAAGCATCCACAACTTCTGGTGGCAAACTGTTCCACTGGTTAATTGTCCTCACTGTTAGGGAGTTTCTCCTGAATTCCAGGTTGCTTCTCTCTTTGATTAGTTTCCATCCATCACTTGTTTTGCCTTCAGGTGCTTTGGAAAATAAGTTGACCCCCTCTTCTTTGGGGCAGCCCCTCAAATACTGGAAGACTGCTATCATGTCACTCCTAGTCCTTTTCTCTAGACTGGCCATACCCAGTTCCTTCAACTGTTCTCATGTTTTAGTCTTCAGGCCTTTAATCATCCTAGAGACTAAAACATATGCAGGAAGACACAACTAAATACACAACTAAAACCTATGAAGAAATACACAACTGCATTCCCAATTTCCCAGCTCCTTGGTCGGCCCACCATGAATTCAAGTCCAAGTGCCTCTCAGCAACCATCAAGCAAAAAACAGCTTCATTTCTACAGTGGCAGCTGCGACCATATAAATAAATATCTTGCCTGGGAAGAAAAGAGGGGGGTGGGAATTGTGTTCTGAATCATGCATAAGGCTTTTTTACATTCATGAACGCATTTCAGGTAGGCTGGTTGAAATCAATCTCGCCATTCGGTCCCTGGGGGGGGAGGGGGAGGAGGGGTTTCCCTGCCTCTCATCCCTGGCAAAAGTAGAAAAGAATTGGAGATGGTTGGGAAGATGGTGGCCATGTTGTTGTGGTGAACTTCCTTCTGCCCCTAAAGATGGACAAAATGGCTGCCGCCGTGCAGCATGCTTTCTGCAACTGCTCCAGGTGAAGAAAGGTGCTCCTTTCTTCTCCAGAATCTTCTTGGCTCTCCATCTGGCAATATTGGCACACACCGGGAGCCGAAGATCCGGCTTGTTTTGGGAGTCCAAAATGCTTTTATTCCCAACTGTCTCCACAATCATCAGCTGACTCCTGGGTTTTAAAGGCAGACCTTGGCCAAAGACGATGCCCGCAGAAGACTCGCCAGATTAAAGAGGCTGAAACAGATGTTCCCAGATCTCTACAAAGAGATTTTCCTTAATAACAGAGGCAGGAAAGGGTACTGCTGCCCCGCTTAACAGAAATGGAGCTGCTAAGGGTGGTGAAGAACTGGCAGACGATAAATCAATCTATATATCTATCTATGAACACCATTTGGTTGGTTGGGTTGTTCTCTAAATTTATCAAATCTCACGCAGGCATTTCCAACTCTCATTAAACTCCCCGATCTAAAAGGATCACCCGTTTCACTCTACTGCCAGATCTTTAATCCATTTGGATCTGCAGCCTTGGATGGAAAGTCACACAGAGGTCTGGGGGCAGCATGGCCCAACGGGTTTTAAGTAGCTGAAATTGCCAAGTTTTCCCCATCCGGGGCCTACTTTTCTAAACGTTGACAAAAGGAGCAAAAGTTAGATGAATGAAATTAACACAAACACACAGACGCACGCACAACCTTCTTGACAGTTGTCCTATTTCGGGAATGCTGGGAATCACCTCATCAGAAAGAGACTGTTATCTGCAAGATCGGTGGGAGGACAAAAAAGAAAAAAAAAATAAATTTCACTCGGTGGATCTTCTCTACTGATGGAGACTTTCTTGCAGAAGTCTATTGATCCTTCAAATTGGGATCAATATTGGTCTATTTGACTTCCCCGCGTGCAAAATTAGCCACAAACCCAGAGCAGGCCACAAAACCAAGCTGAGTCAAGCCAGGAAACATTTTGGGTGCAAGAATGCTTAAATACCCCAGAAGAAGAGACGCGTTTGTTAAAAAGCTACAGCGGGATATTTCCAGTCTCGGCCAACCTAAAACGCCCAACAGCATCCATCCAGCAACCAACAATGGACATTTCTGTTCTTCGCACACCTTCTGACCGCAATCCTCTCAAAGCCAAGACACCTTCAAGGGTCCAGATGCCGCTTTCTTCTGGGCTGGCCCTTTCAATCCCAAACAAAACACCATGGGTGAACTCAAGACAATACACAGCCATTTTCCTCACCACCACCACCACCCAAAGTCTTTGCCTTTCTGGAACAGATTAATTTTTCCCTACTTTGCATGACCAACAAACAAACGAACAAGACATCACATCAATAAACCGAAAGGAGGAGGAAGGAAGGTAGTGGAAAAACGAGCCGCATACTGCATTCCTCTCCCCAACCAGCAGTTTGGGTGTGAAAGCTGAATCAGGCTCTTGCAAAATGGAGCCGAAATCCATGGGAGAAGTGCAATCCGGAGCAAAGCCCAATAAGCCACGTCCGTTCCCCTTCTTGGTGAATCCCCTGCCCCAAAATTCAGGTTTGCAGGTTTCCAAGTCTGAAGAGACACCCAGGAAGCTTGCCTAAAGCCATCCCATGTCAAATGCCTTCCCTGCTCCTTGCGAAAGCCATGCCAGCTCCCTGGATTCAGAGCCCTTTCCTGAAGCCCCTCAACCCAATCAAGAATGGAACAGGCAAGCTCAGCCTACCTCTGGTCCTGTCTGAAAGTGAGGGGAAAAAATAACCCACAATTCTCCGTCCAGGCCTCTTAAGTCCTCCCTTCACATCACCATCTCCCTCTATGGGTGCAGTTTGTTAACTCGAGCATGCTCACTGCAGGCTCCTATTCAGCCATTTCGGAGGTTTAATGAAACGTAAGCACAAGGAAGTGTCATTAGCTAGAAGAAGAACAGGGATTCAACCCACCTCTCTCTTCTGGCATCTCTCCATTCCAGGAGAGAAAGTCCGGCCACAAGGCCGAGGCCAACTTTTCTGCTCAACGAGGGAGAGAGAGAGAAAAGCTGACCTCAAAATGCAAAAAAATAAAAATACAAAGGAAATGCCACCACAGTTGGGTCGGAAGAGACCTAGAAGCCTTCCCAACCCCGGGGTGGTTTTGTTTTGTTTTTTTTTCTCCCCCTCCTTTCCAAAGTCACATTTCCCTTCTCCAAGCTTCTCGTTTCTCCAGATGGCATTCATCGAACGTGCCAGTGGTATTTAAAGAGCCAGATGCCATAGGTTGTTGTTTCCTCCCCTCCACCCCTCCCCACCCCGTGTCACAGGAGATCTAAACAACGAATTCGCCCTCCCTGGCAAAACAAACATTTTCCAATTCAATGGATGGACTCTGCCTGAAGAGAAACAGAAAGCTGGCCGCAGGTCCTCGCGCAAAATTATTTATACCGAGGAGGTAGGCTGGCAGGCAGCACAGAAACTTGCCGTATTTTGTTTTCATTTGGCTGACCTCCTTACCAGCGGTGGGGGGGTTTTCTAACACCGTTCGTTCTTCCTTTCTGATTCCTTTCTAGCAACTGAGAAGAGTGGCAGCAAACTCCAGGAGAATTTCCACCAGCAAGCGTGCCTCCAAAGCTGTTCCTCGCAAGAGAAATAACCTTGGTTCGGGTTTTTCCCAGGCCCGGTTGATTTGGATTCAACGAGGAACCATTTTTTAAAGTCTGCAAAATCCTTTTCGAACTCCGGCTGCGTTTCGGAATTTCCTTCGGCTTTGCGAAGTTCTTCAGGCATCCACGTTTATCCAGAAAACTCTGGGTTGGTTGGTTGGTTGATGTTTGTTTTTTTTCTGCTTCTATAAATTTAGTTCCATGATATTCCCTTTTATTAGACCTCAGCACATTTTAATTTGGGAAACTCGTCGCCCACACAGGAATTCTGAATAAGCGGAGTCTTCATGAGAACATAGTATCTATCTATAGTCAAACAATGTTAAAAACGTGACCCATACATCCCCTTTTATGAAAACTCTGGAGTTTCCAAATGAAAACGGCGCATCCACCTTACACTTTTTCAGTTTCCTTTTACCGTTATTTAAAATACGTCCGCACAATAAAAAAGCTTTTCGAGGGCAGGCAAATCCCTTTATTTGCTCTATCTAAATCAAGGCTGATGGCATCTGGATAACTTTTCTTCACTTTCAGCTTCACCCCAAGACATTTTGACTTCTATTTCTCTATGGAACCAAAACGATCAAACCTCTCAATGTAATTTTGGGCACCGCTAAAGAGCCATTACTACATTCGTTGTCACAGAAGTTGCAAAGCATATTAGGGAGGCGTTAGGCGAGAAAACAGAATGGTGATCTTTAAGCACATGGTTAAGTTTAGGTGAAATTTAATAAACAAACTTTGGAAAGGTCATTTTTGGGGTGGAAGGGGGAGTTATTCTTCTGGAACCATCTGAAGGTCTAGGAGCCTCTGATTTCCAACGAAGACCAACCAGATGTTTTTAGGGAACTTATCCCTAGACCTCCACCCCAACAGCTGTTCAAAGGGGTCCATTTATACATCAGGCTGGAGGTGATAATGAATACACTTCTTAGAAAAAGTCAACTAGTTCAACACCTGGTTGAATCTCAATTGGGAGACCTCACCTCTTACGTTCTCCAGCGAACAATTCATTTATTCCCAACCTGTGCTTCCTTTCCTTTAACCAACTGCAGATCTATAACGCAACGCATCCTATCCAAAGATCATTTACATGCACCAGGGGACAGGATGAGAAGCAAAGGATGGGAGTTTGTTAAAAAAAAAGGACATCCAACTTAGAAGCGTAAGGAGGAATTTTCTGACCGCGAGAACAATTGATCAATGGAACGGTTTGCCGACAGAAATTGTGGATGCTTCATCACTGGAGGTTTTCCAAAATAGCTTGGATAATCATTTGACGGGGATGGTACAAGTAGACCTCGACTTAACGACCACAACTGAGCCCAGAATGACCCTGGGGATGGTACGATGGTCGGAAAATGGTCACTAAGCGAACTATTGTACCTGTATAAGGCTCCTGCCTTGAGCAGGGAGGTGGACTAGAAGACCTCCAAGGTCTCTTCCAGCCCTGTGATTGTATGGTCTACATTTTCTCTGAACATCTGCCGACTCAATGCTCCACAAAGTTGGTCCAACTACGTCCAGCTATGCGGTGACCACCAAATGTTTCTCACCAAAAAAAATGTTGGCATACTCAAAGAATCCTGTCGTATCTGCAAGAAGAGACTTGTCCTGGCTAGGAAAAGAGATTGATTCTTCTTCAACAAAGCTGTGTCTTTGAGTCCTTCATTTTTGGATCACTAAACATGTTGCTATCAATTCCGAAGTTAACTTTCCGGGATCCCAAATTTACTTTTCTTTTTTTTCTTTTTTCCCCC
Organism: Oxyrhabdium leporinum; assembly: GCA_032468155.1. Taxonomy (NCBI): domain Eukaryota; kingdom Metazoa; phylum Chordata; class Lepidosauria; order Squamata; family Cyclocoridae; genus Oxyrhabdium; species Oxyrhabdium leporinum. The sequence continues at coordinate 9,020 of JANHFL010170408.1, forward strand.
TTTCCAGAGGCTGTTTTTCAGCACAGAGGCTGCTCTCAGGAACAAGTTTCATATTTTAATTAGGACATTTAACAATTGCAGGCTTGAGCAAAAACTCGCTGCTGCTTTTTCTTCAACAGCTATGCCGCCTTAAAAGCAAAGGGGAAGTAATTTACATTAAACTTAGTATTCTGCCTGCATTCACCTTCACGCAGCGAACAATTCAAACGTGAAACGTCTGAAATCTACATTTGGCTTTGGGGGTTTTTTTGGCAGGATACACACTTTTTGCTAAAATGAACGGTTTTCCCAACAAACGAAGAAATGTCTTTAAATAAACATACACCTTAGTCAAAAGAGATACCGTGATATAAGCAAGAAGGGGCGTATTCAGAGACAGAATATGCCAGGCAGTAACAACCTAGGAATATAGGTCACAGATAGTAGCAATAACTAACCCTTTAAAAGAAATGTAGCTGGACTCCATCTTCCTTTCAGTAAAATAGAATATGGCACTCAAAATAGAAATGGAACGACTTCAAACGCCTAGGCTAGGCCAAAGAATTTAAAATTGTGAAATCATTTTGAAAGAGATCCTGTTTTGAAGAATTCATGAAGAAGAGAATGGAACAGGTTGAGATCTGGCTGGCTGGTAGACACGTCTTAACACCTGGGACTCTCTCTTCTTTTCCCCCAAACCGTGGTGAAGAATCATGAGGATTAATCAGAAATAAGTTATTGGTACCAAAGGATCACAAGCTCAGTTCCATGTTGATGCTCGAAACAAATTCTGACTTTTGTAGGTCTTTCTTTCTAAAGACTTCAGTTCTGGCATTAGGGTTTTGAGTCAGCCATCTCAGGATTTGAGTAATACAAAATTCTGCATTTCCTTTAAAAAATCTAGGCCATTGGGTTCTTTCTGAACAGCCAAGACAAGTCTATCAATGTGACTAAGGAGCTTCAGTTAAATACTGCCGCTTTTATGAAATGGACTTCTTTGTCATCTATATCTCAAAGGTGCTTTTTCGAAAGGCAACTGGACTGTTTTATTCCTTGAGGAAGGAGAAGATGACATTTTGCTTCTCATCTAAGAAGCTTCATCAGTTCTGACAGGATGGTTGGGGGGAAAGGATGAATGGAATACCTAAACCCTTCCATCTCCTAACCATCTAGTCAGAATTGTTGAAGTGTCTTAGATGAAAAGCAAAATCTTCTTCTTCTTCTTCTTCTTCTTCTTCTTCTTCTTCTTCTTCTTCTTCTTCTTCTTCTTCTTCTTCT
>JANHFL010170427.1:0-10276 GCA_032468155.1 Oxyrhabdium leporinum
GGTCTTGGCAATCTTCTTATAGCCTAGGCCATCTTTATGTAGAGCAACAATTCATTTTTTCAGATCCTCAGAGAGTTTATTGCCATGAGGTGCCATGTTGAACTTCCAGTCACCAGTATGAGAGAGAGCGATAACACCAAATATAACACACCTGCTCCCCCTTCACACCTGAGACTCTGTACCACTAATGAGTCACATGACAATAGGGAGGGAAAATGGCTACTTGGTCCCCATTTGGACATTATCACTTAGGTGTGTACTCACTTTTGTTGCCAGCAGTTTAGACATTAATGGCTGTGTGTTGCGTTATTTTGAGGAACAGCACATTTACACTGTTATATAAGCGGTATACTCACAACTTTACATTTCAAATAATTAAAAACTTTTGGCAAAGGCATGGATATAAGAAAGTTTAAAATGGGAATATTTTTTGGATTATTAAAGAGTACAGAAAATTGGTGAACATTATAAAACAAAAGCGGCCTTGTTTACAATTACATTTCCAGCATAACATCTGAAGTCTTGCTTTGTGTAGCTGATACGGAAAAATAATAAATTAGTCCACCCAGTGTTCTGAACAATCATTTGAAGTAGCTACTTCATTGCACATAATGGAAAATAGACAAACAGCTCTCTATAAAATATGCTGATCTCTGGATCTTATCCTGTAACACAAGGGTATCAAACTCAATTTCATTGAGGGACGGATCAGCATTGTGGTTGTCCTCTGGGGGGCAGGGGTGGGACGTGGCCAGGGTGGTCGCAACTGACTGGGCATGGCCAGGGTGTGTGGTCCAGTTGACATTGCTCACATGGGTGGTGCCTGTGGGGGCCGGGCGGGGTTAGGGAGGAAATCCAGGGGTATCCTGTGTGTGGGAGGTTCATCCTGCAGGATGAGGTGAGATGAGGCAGGGGGTAGGGCAGCTACAGCCGGAAAACCATTGGCCACCATGCGCTGGCTGCCCTTTGTATATGAGGGGGATGGTTTCCGGCTGTAAATGTGGCCACTCAGTTGGCACACGCTGCAGCTCCGGAACCCACTGCCACCACCAGGCTGGCTATCCAAGCAGCAAGCGGAGGTGGGGTGGGGGAAGGAACATGATGCGGACCACTGGACGCACTTGCGGTTGGAGAGCAGGTTGCCACTGGTCATCTTCTCAGCCCCCTCTTGGCCTGCACGTGGAGTATGTTCCCCTCACGCACCCGACCGCAGTGGTCCACAGCAGTGCTAAGGTGCGTCGGGTGCACAAGAGGGGCGCTTCGCTAGCAGGCCCGGCAGGAAGCGGGAGAGGGCGCAGCCCTTCCCTGCCCACTTCCAGACCCAATACGTGGTGCCTGGCCAGGCTTCCCCGAAGCATGGCATGTGGCAGGGTAGGATGTGTTGCCCATCTCAAGGCTGGAGAAAGAGGGCCTTTGAGCCCTGGGCACCAGTTTGGGCAGCACTCTGTCGACTTGCCCAATCATGAGGAGGGAAGCCCTGCTACCCTTAGCTGTCCCACCACTTGTTGGGCACCATGGCTGAGCCAGGTCTTCTGGGAACACAGGCTGAGTGGTAATTTGGCTGCAACCCTCAGCTCAGAATGGAGATGGGGGAGGGGGCTGCAAGACAGAAGGTTGCCTTCAGTCCAGGGAAGGGACTACAGCCTCAGGAGCTCTGTCTGAAATAGCTGCATCGGTTGGGCAGCACCCCCAAAGTGCTCTGGAGCCTGTTGCCTTGCAGGGTAGGGTGGGGCTCGGCTCTTCCCAAGCAGCCTCGGTGAAGGAGGCATGTGATGGGGGGTCTCTACCTCTGGCAGCTCCTGGGTGGCAACTCTGCTGCCACTTCTCGCCCAGCCAGAAGGAGGTGAAGAGATCAGCTAGAAAGGCTGAGTAGAGGTATTAAAGCTCTCCCAGGCCCAGCAGGCAAAAAACAGCCATCGCAAAAGGGGAAAGCTGGATCCCCATCAGCACCCTGGCCACCCAGGATCAGCAGAGTTGGGGGGAGGCATGCAATCCCAGGTGGGCTTGGGTGGCCACGGTGCCAATGGGGATCCAGCTTTCCCCGCTCACAGTGTCTGCCTTTTGCTTGCTGGGAATGGGCGGGCTTTACCATCTCTACTCGACCTTTCTAGCTGGTCGCTTTGCCTCCTTCGAGCTGGGCAGGCCTGATGCTCCAAGGGGCAATGGCAGCAGCCTAATGGACATGTGCAAGCTGCTGGTGGCCTCAGTGGTGCTGAGGTGCATGAGGGGAACATGCTCCACATACAGGCCAAGGGCTAGACCCGCAATGGGGTCGAGATGACCAGCAGTGACCTGCTCTCCAAACATAGGCGAAACAGATGGCACAGAGTAGGCAGGCCAATGGTGTCTGGCAGCAACTGCCCCACCACCTGCCCCACTTTGTCTTGGCCCGCATGGCGGCACTAGCTGGAGGCAGAGGCACAGGGGAGAGGCACATGGTCTGGCCTGCCGGATGCGCCGGGCAGCCACCTGCTCTGTCCCAGCCATATGGGGTGGATGGAACAGGAACGACTGGTGCTACGCATCATATGCCTCCCACCTGACTCTGCCTGCTGCTGGTGCTAGTGCTGGTGCCACCACCACCATGCTTGTTTCTTGCAGGGCCAGCTGCAAAGTCCCTGCTGCTGGACACCTCCCCTCACGCACACACACCTGTAAAGTCAGTAAGTGTGGCTGTCCTGGAAATGGTAAAGGCCTTGTTGCTTCGGCCCTGCCCATCCCATCCTAAGGGGCACGCATGTGTGCAGGATGTGACATGCACACACATTGCTTGGGCCTGGCCCATGCCATCCCGGCAATCACACATGCGCACAGGAGGTGGCAGGTGCGCAGACCTGGCCCACCCCATCCTGGCATGTGCGTGCGCACCCACCTCCTATGCGCATGTGCGCTTGCCAGGATGGCGTGGGTGGGGCTATACGTGTGTGCACTCGCCACCACCTGGGCACACACATGCCTGCTGGGATGGCAAGGACCAGGCCCAAGCGACACGTGTGCCTGCCACATCCTGCGCACATGCACACCCATCGGGATGTGATGGGCAGGGCTGAAACTACGTTGGCTGACCTCTTACTGTTTCCAGGACAGCCACGCAGGCTGGATCCAACCACATCGCAGGCCAGAATCAGCCCCTGGGCCTTGAGTTTGACACCCCTGCAGTAACAGTTTACAGATGTCTAAATTCATTTGCTTTCCTTGCATCAATACCCTAATGCAAGGCATCAAGGCAGTCAGTTCTTCTGGACAGTAACTCCTAATTATGTTCAGATAATCCCATCGACAAAGACCAAAATCAACATCCCAAAGGGAAATAACTACTATCGTCTTCTGGAACAAGCACAAAACCAATACATCTTGCTTGTCCTCAGTAGTGAAACACTGCATGAAGCGGCTGTGGCAGCTACTTATAATTACCTTGACCGCACAATACCTTAATCTGAGTAGGTTCAGTGAAGGGTGAACTGCTGCATCAGAAACAGATGAAAGACAGGAATTGGAGGCCATTTTGCTGCTTCAGAGAATCCTTTTGAGCTATCTTTGGAAAGGAAAAGATGTCCTCAGTGATGGCATATGGCAGTTACTGACAGTGGAAAATACAGTCTCTAGTGTACACATATGGTGATAGATACTGTGCAGTAAGATATGATTGCCAAATGTCAAAATGATGAACATTTGGCCAACCACAAGTTTCAGCAGCCCTAGCTGTGTAGCCACAAGAAAGCAAAAATTACGAGGTGTAGTTCATCAGTATTTTGGAAAATCACATGTTCATTCTTCTGAAGCTACCTATTATATTGCATACTTATAGTCTGTGGAAGGACACAAAAATATCACCAATATGTGTTTGATATTGGCAATAACTGAGCATATGATACCTAAGACCAGAATTCAAAGTCATTAAATACTTTTACATTCGAGGTTTTCCATTTCTTATTACCTTTCCCTCTCTTGTGTTGATTATTACTCTTGCATTTGGTCTACTTGCTTGTATGACAGGAGATATTTAAGAGAGGTTATGAAGATTACTTTGAAGATGGTAAGTATTACCTAAGTATAGTTTCAGATAAACAGGTGTGTCAGAATTCTGCTTTAGAGAATTATGCAAAAACTCAACGCATGGTAATCTTACATAACTTACTTCAGTTTCTTCAAAAAACTACAAAACCCCACTATATCTTTAATTATGCCAATTGACTCATCAGAAAACTAATGCATATTTAAAAAAAATATTAGTCAGCTATGTCTGCTTATTCCAGACAAGACAAATAGATAAATGTTCTTAAAATCATATTTTGTTTTTTAAAAAGGAAGAACTGAAAACACTGAGAAATTCTGTAGTTTAAACTCTTACACAACCTAAAGGCAAAAAATAACTACTAATTGGAATCACAACTTACGAAAGCTTCCTCTGATTACTCAACATCCAATATTTGTAGTTTAGAAAAGTTTATTTTTCACCAGATAAGAAAAGTTTGTTAGTACAAATTGGGGTCTGGCTTATCTCTTTTGTGAACTCTAAACAACCTTTCTCCTTACAATTTATGCCCCTTCAGATATTTTAATAAACATGTATGCTATTATCCTGTCCAGTCAACTCTCCTCTTTCAGAGTTCTTTGTTATGGTAACTATAAAAGAGGATGTAAGCTAAAGTTCAGGGTTTCCTCTTTGAGAAGGATCCCTTTTGTCTGAATATTCTGATAAATTGTAATAAAATGATTTTGCTGTCTCACTTTGTCTCATTGGAAAATATGCACGCCAAGGCACGAGCCTGAAAAAGCCATATTTGGCCTTCAATTTGGTGAATTGCCAGCCAGCAGAAATTTTGCCTTGGAGCAATGATTCCCAGTGAAAGGTAAGGAATAGGCAGGTGCACCCCTGGAATTTTTTTCAGGGCCTTTCTTTTGTCTTTGACTGGACACTTTGCTTCAAAGGTGCTTTTAAGAAAGAGAAGATCATTGAATGGTAGGGATCTGAGAGGGAACGAAGCAGCCATCTATCCTTCCCGGGACAGAGAAATTGGTGAGTCTTGATTTTATTCTATTTTATTTTATTTTATTTTATTTCTAAGAAGCATCCAATATCCTTTTCCCTGTATGCTATGTAAAGCAGCTTCTTAGTTAATTACTTCCTTTTGTGAGTTAGAGATAAGCTAGCAAAAGTATAAAGGGAAGTGTAAAGGCTCTTTAGAAGGACCTTAGTTATAAGTACCTGTGGTAGTAAAAAAAAAAAAGCTGAATACACATTGTTTCAGCCCCCAGGCAATTTAGCAAGTAGATTTAAAACTGCCTGAAATGGGGAATGTAGGAATGAGAGACTCACAAGAAATGGATGGTGTAGACGCTTCTACCCCTCTCTGATGTCTACACCATAATTTTTTAGCAGCCGGAGGGATAGAATTGAAAAAAAAAAAAAGACAAGGCCTGTTAAAATTTTGTAAGCATATCTGGCCAGAATTAAAACTCCCAAAGAATTATTCCCGGCCTTCTGAAGGTACCTTTGAACAACCAATTATACTTGCTCTTGTAACTGAATTATGGGAGTCTGAAAAATTTGAACAACACTGGTATGCTCAGCTATTTTTAAATGTCAGTAGGAATACCGAATTATTGAGCAATGCCATCATATTATGTATAGTGGACCCCTCTACAACAAAAGAAATTCTTTTCCAATAGAACCAACTTTGAGAACTGTACCACATTTAAATCACTCAAATGTCTCACTTTGTCTCATTGGAAAATATGCATGCAGAGGCATGAGCCTGAAAAAGCCATATTTGGCCTTCATTTCCCAGTCTAAGTAAACAACTCCAGACATTCATAATCTTGTCACTGGCATGGCCCTAAGGTATGGCTCTCAACCTATGATCACAACTGGAGCCAGAATCTGGATTGTTGAGTAAAGAAGTTCTTAAAAGAGACATCACATGATTGCTTCACTCAATGACCATAATTCTGGCACTTCCAGTTGTAGTTGTTAAACAATCTCATGGGTCTTAAAGCTAAGGAGTGCAGGATGACTCAGGCAGGTAGGAGACCCTGAGAGGCTTTGCTCTGGTGCTGAAAATGTAGATTAAAAAAATATAATCCTCACTACATGCAGGATTTTCAGTTCGAGAGTGAAGAGACATGTGCATGAGGCCTGCAACAAGCCACCCGGTGTATCCCCCTCCTATCTGAGATGGTCGCTCTCCTTACATTACACCTCTGCTCCTCTCCTTATATTACACTGCTAACTCTCTACTCTGACACTTGCTGAAATCCAAGCACCCAACTGGTAGAAATTTACTGAAAAAAGTTTGCAAAGAAACCTAGTTTCCCAGCAAAGAAATGGTTGGATTAGATTATTTTTTTCAAAAACTATTGCTGCATGGTACCAATTCCCCCCCCCCCCCCAAGAACAGAATGTGTGGTAGGAAAGGCATGGCAGAGCAGGCGGGAACTAGAGAAAAAAAGAGTGACAAAGCTAGCTCCTTCCCCCTTCATTTTCTCCTCTTGTCTTTTTCTCTTTTTCTTCCAACTGGTCTACCCCTCCTTTCAATCGTTGGAAGAAAAAAATCCAGGTCCAGTTCCAAATCAGGAATAAAATGGAAGTTGATTGGAAAGAAAGTTAGTTTATTGATGAAGCAGAACCACCAGCAGCATGTGCTTCTGGGACAGCTGAACAACCAACTAGGTGAGTGGAAGGGTTCTTGTATGGTTCTGTAACTTTGAAGTTTGAGATTTGTGCAATATGGGCTTTGTTTTCTGAAGGGGTTTTGGGTAATTCTTATTGTGACTGATGGTATGTCCTGTGTTAGATTTTTGGGTGAGGAGCTACTTGCTCTAATCCTATCACTCTGCTTTTGTTAGCTGTCGAAATTGCTGTACAGGGTTTCAAAATATCCTGCCTTGAATGGACTTCTGCTGGCAGTATTTGCTTTGCTTATGAATGGAGCCATCTATATACTTGGCTTCCTCTTTCAATAAGCTTGTTATTTCCTTAAGCGCCAACATCTAGCAGTTAGCTTGTTACAATGTTATATAATGATACACACACACACACACACACAGATAACACCCATTATCCCAAATAAAATATTAACCATAAGGAAAAGCCTTAGAAATATTAGCCATAAGAAAAAGCCCTAGAAAAGCCAAAAGACCAGGATGCTAATAAAAACTGCCTGAAGCCCATTCCACATTCCAGCCAAACACCTAAAGAAAATACTGTAACAAGAAGCTAACTGCAGATGCCGGCACTTAAGGAGATAACAAGCTTATTTAAAGAGGAAGCCAACTATATAGATGGCTCCATTCATAAGCAAAGCAAATATAACCTGTGGAAGCAGAGCACACTAACCCAGATGCTTCCTCCAGAGGAGACCTTCCATTCATTTGAGCCAGATAATTGGGTTTGGATCGAGCCATCCACTAGAAAGTCATCACTGCAACCAGAGTGGAGCAGACTTTCCCAAGCCTGACTGACTGGCCTTACCACCAAGCCAAGCCTAACACCACCCTACAGACTTTAAAGAGAGGATCCTGAGATGGACCAGTGAACACTAAAAAACTCTTTTCAATCCCCAGAAGACAGCTGGAAAGACTATGGGGGGAGGGTGGAAATTCATTGTAAGGTTTTCTTTCTTGCCTCATTTATGTTGTAATTAGTTAAAAGGATTCATGGAGGGATGACATTTGGGAGTGGTTGGCATAGCAAGTTCTGAACACCTTGGACTTGTGTCTGGTGGGAGGGAAATTTGTCCAGGATGTTTGTGCTGTCTGTCTGTCTGTAAAAGTAGCTACACACACGCACACACACACACACACCCCATTCAGGATCAGACTGAGGCTATCCCCTTCACACACCTCCAAAGTTTATCCTAGGCTCTGTGGCACTAAGGCCCAAGCAATCATATCTCCCTGCCAATTCCATAGGGGAGGGGACATGCCCTCTCAGGCAATTCCCTCACTGAAAAGGTAGCAGAAAAGAGATCTCTAAATTCCAAACCCTGATTATGACTCACAAATGATGCTGTCCAGTTGCTCAGTAAGGCTGAATATGTTGCACTGATGGTCTCATTAGTAGGAGTCCAAGGGCTCATCGTGCACAATTTCAAAATACTTAATAGCTTGGATTACACACTGGCTAACCTCAATTTGGCCTCACAAACCCTGGATGCACTAAACTAGGAGCTAGGCAGGTTCAGGAAGCAACCATTGAAAATGGGCAGCCTATAATTATTTAAAGCAAAACCATGGCTGTGAAGAATGTTGGGGTTGTGCTTGCTTCAAACCTGACTGGAAGCTCACAGAAAGTGGCATCAAACATCTTAAAAAAATTGACACAGAAAACTGGATACTGTAAATTTATTTCCAGAACTTTTGCCCTGGCTGCTAGACCTCCATGGTTTGAAAGCTCTCCTTTTGGGAGCCACTGAAGGGATAGTTTTCTGATACCTCTATCAATGCTTTTCCCTTTTGCATCTACAGTTTGATCAATTTTTAATCTTTTGTCAGAAAAAATGTGTGTGTCACCCACACATATTATGGCAAAAGGGGGGGATATTGTGGGAAGCTCCCCCCTCCCAGGAGAATGAAATATTTTGGGAAATATTAAAAAGGCAAAATATTATATTTCTCTAAATGAGAAATGGAGAAACATGTTTTTAGAGGCAGAAAGCAGCCCCCACATTTTCTTAAAAGCCCACAGCAGATGTCAGCACTTATTGAAAGAAGACAAGTATCTAGATAGCTCTATTCATAAGCTAATGCCCTCACCCAAGAGACAAAACAGGATGAAAGCCATTAAGACACAATAGGAATTGCATCAGCCCCGGAGCAGTCCCAACTTCAAGTAAACCTGGGAATGCAGACAAACACCTAGGATTTGCATTTCCTCTTTTGCCTATAGAACCAGCTATGCCCCTTACATGACCCAATAGGAATCTGACAACAGCCAATAGAATACATGTTCTTGCACAGGAACAGGAAGCTCAAGTGCAAACCTCAAAGACGGTATAAAAACCCCTCTCTCTCAACTCCATTTTGTCAGCTCCACCAGAATACTTGGTGGTTCTGTTCATCATTAAACTTTTTTTCCAATCAGCCTCCATATTTCCAGTGACTTTCTCTCAGCTTGGAACTGAACCAGATGGATATTTCTTCCCACACAGCCAAAGTTAAAGATAGGAAAAATAAAACTACTTAACACTCATAACATGACTCAAGCAAAAATTCAGAAAAGGATTCCAAGAATAAAAAAAAAATCTTCAGTGAAAACATCTTTTTCACTCAGAACACATAAAGCAGATGCCAAGTTAGGTTTTTTTGGTGAACTATTACTAAACATGAGCACATGAGAGAGAGGGGGGGGAGAGGGAGGGAGGGAGATTGATTTATACCCTCTCTTGGGCTTTGAACTTGCTTCCTGTTCCTGTGAAAGAAATGTATTCTGATTGGTTGTCAGACTCCCATGGGGTCATGCAAGGGTAATTTTATAGGTTGCCTTGAGTCCCAGGCTTGGTTGAACCTTGCTGAGTGATGTAATGAAGGGGCTTTGGGCAATTCCTATTATGGCTTAATAGCTTTGTCCTGGTTTGGATCTGAATGAGGGCTAATCCTATCACCCTGGAGCTAAACATCTTTTGTCTTGTAGATAGGATGGCTCAGTCTTTCTGGGGCTATCCAGTTGCCTCTTGAAAAAGAGCACCTTTGGGAAAACCATGACCTGGATGACTGAGAATCTCCACAGACATTCTTGTTTCAGTATCTCACCATTTGTGCACCCACTGCTACTTCTTCTTCTCATTTGCTTCCTTGCTATTAGTCCAATGTCATCTCATCTGCTGTTACCTAGCTACAGAAGCATGTCTACCTCTTCTGCTGCTGGATCCTCTTTCTTGCTTCAAAGCTTTTCTCATCCACTTACCTGACAATCTACCAGTAATTATACCTTTTCTAACATGGATGAAAACATCTCCTCTTCCGCCTCCTCCACCATTAGAGTTTCACATACAGTGTTTTTTTAAAGGAACTCTTCCCTTTAAAAAAAAACACCTAATGTGAAATTCTATGCTGGAGGAAGAGGAGATGCCTTCTTCCATGCAGCTGAACCAATCAAATGATGCCTTGGGAAACATGTCACTATTGACAGCACCAGAGAATCAAGAACATGCACAAAAGCAGTTTCTGATTGGTTCAACTCCTAAAATTTATATTCCTAGCAGGGTTTTTTTCTCTTTTAAAAGATCGTGCTTTTAAAAAATAAAATAAAAAATACCCTCTCTTGAGCAATACA